>CM054061.1:300604398-300847965 GCA_028641055.1 Alopecurus myosuroides
AATATCAGGGTTAAGGGATTCATGTGATAGGTTCGTAACAGAATAACTACTACTAAGGCTAGCAGAAAAGAACAACGGAAAGTATCGGTAACCAATGTTGAAAGGAACACAGTGGTTCATGTGAGTGATAACTTGCCTGCAAAACCCAGTAGCCTGGTACTGAGCTAACTCCTTAGAAGGGGTGTCGTAAGGATCGTCGGTCTCAACGTCGTCGTTTATCCGAGAAGAAGCAAACAAACAGGGCAGAAAGATAAACAATCAATATCAGGGCATAGTGCACAAACATGGGATGATGCATGACCATTTAATTGATGCATCAAAATAAACTAGTTGACAAGATAACAACATGATTAAATGGACCCACATGCAATGGGATTGCATATGAAAAGCCCATGAATTATGGTTGAATTAATTGTTCTACAACTAAGCATCATGTGAAAGTGGATTAGCATGATGCATGGATGAGGAAAACAACAAAATAACAACAAATAACAATGAGAGAGGCAAGTGAAAAAGGATTGGAACAAGTTTTGGAAATCATTGATTAAGTTTAGAAAGTTTGGTTATTTAAAACATGTCACACAAGTAATTATTGTTTTCACCAAGTTAAAGTGTGCAAAACAAATAACAAAGTTTATATTTGAGAAGAACATCAAATTTTAGTTGGATTACATGTTTCTAATATGGAAATTGGAATTAGGATAATTTAGTTATGAATTAAACAATATTAAACAAGTTTTAAATGATTTTAAAACAAGTTTGAATTTAGTTGAATTTTTATTTATCCAAAACATAATTTCAAACTCACATTTGAAAAGTTCACACTTTGATGGTTTGAAAACATCTTTTACATGTTTAGAAATAATTAAATTTGAGCAAGTTATGATTTTAGCAATTTTAATTGAATTAAACAAGGTTTAAAGTATTTAGGCAATTTAAATTATTCAAAATAGTAAACAAAAATTATATTTGAATAGGTTATTTAAAATGGTATGGAAAACATATTTTATTTGCTTTATTTGGAATTAGTATGAATTATTTATGAATTATTGCAAATTACATTTGAATTATCCAAGTTTGAATTTTAAAAGTATTTTGAAAACTCAAAACAGAATACAAATAGGTTATTTGGAAAGATTAGGAAAATTGGATCAGAAAACATATAAAGTTTTTATTTATTGGATTTATATATTAAAAGTTATTGATTTTTGAAGTTTTATGCTTTATTCAGTTATCTAAAATGATTTTTTTTTATTAACAGAAACTTGCAGAGGCATTTGGTACCGCACGGGTAGCTAGCCACAGACGCTGACCCGTGGGCCCTAGCCAGCGTGGACCACGCAGCTGCACGCGTGGCCACCAGAGGGGCTTACAGGTGGGCCGCTGCTTAGGGAAAAATTCCCGAAAAAAGGTGTGGCGCGGCGGGGTATCGAACCCACGACCAAGCGCTTCCGCGCAGAGGGCGGTAGCCAGGGCGCCTGCTTACGATTCCTTGTCAGGAAACGACCGTGTCGCGGGTTAACCTTCAGTTAACTGAACCACCTGCTAACTGAACTTTGGGTTCATTCTGGGTTTCTGAATTCCGACGGGAAGGCAGGATGGCCGGCGGCCGCTGGCTTGCTGCTCACGGGAGCAGACCGTGCGTGGCCGGGGCGTGCGGTGGATGTGCTGCGTGCTGTCTCGTGGGTGTACAGGAGAGGGGAGTGAGGGATGCGTGGGCGCTCACCTCGATCAGATGTCGAGGAGGCGCTGGCACTGCCGGCGTGCAGTGGCGCCCGGCGGCGGCTAACGGAGGCGTGCGAAGCAGCCGATGCTCCTCCGGCCTCGATGCCTTCGGAGAAGAGGAAGACCAGGCCACGGTGGCTCCATTCCCGTGGCCGGCTTGACCTGAGGAGGAACACGGCGACGGTGAGCGACCAAGGTCTGACGGCGGATGGTGTCACGGTGGTGTGTTGCATGTTCAGAGAAGAAGGAGGGAAGTGGCAGAGGGAAAGATGGCGGCGGTGGGTGAGAGGGAGAGGGTGGAGGTAGGGGCTAGGGCTCCGAGGGGGATCCCTAGGGCTTAAAAGGGAGGAGGTGCTTGTACGGCGAAGAATCGAGCGGGGAAGAGAACGATCGTGTGGTGGAGAAGACGACGTACAGGGTGACGTAAGCTCGAGGAGGACGAAAGCGACCGGTTCAAGGGGTGCTGGGCTAAGGAAGTGGGCTTGGGGTAGGAAAGAAAGGAGATGGGCTGGCTGCCCACTCCTGCGTTTTATTTTTCTTATTTGTTTTCTTTTTTTTTGTAGGAATAGGTTTTGGAAGAAAACATGAGGTTTATGTTAGTAAAAGAAATTCCAAGAAAAAAAAATTAGGTTAGTATAATTAGGTAATTATCAATCAATTTCCAATATTGGTTTGTAAAAATTTGACATTTAAAATACTATTTGGAAAATGAACCAAGTTAGATGATTTTTTGAGTATTAAAAGGATTATTAAAACCCACACTTTAAAAAGGTGACCCAAAATGATTTAATTTGACTAAAATTAGTTGAGTGGCTTGTTCATGTTTATAATTTCAAAAATGGTTCTGTTTGGAACACATTTGGTTTGAATTTGAGCAATTTAGAAATTAATAGATTAATATTGAAAATAAGGATTTTAATAGGGTGAACCCTATTGATTAAAGTGATTAAAATGAGTTTGATTGTTTTGGAGATTTGCTATAAACTCAAGTTGATTGATGTTTTGCAGATTTGATTTGAATTTGAAATTAATTGATTGAATTAATTGTTTGATTAAAACCAACAATTTAAGGGGTGATCAACATGAAATAAAATGAAACAATTTGGTTGTTTTCACTTGTTATTTCTATTCCAAAAGTTGTAACAGAACAAGTATGAAAACATTGTTTGAGTAAAGTTTGAATTTGAGTTGAAATTCAAATAGAAAACAAAGGAAAACAAATGAAAACAGTTGGAAAACAACTGAAAACAGAGAAAAACAAATGGAAAACAAACAAAACAAATGCAATCAACATGATGCCATGATGCAAAACATAAAATAACAGAGAGCAAACATTCTAAAGGCTATTTTTCAGACTTGGGATGTTACAAAACGCCCCCCCTTGAAGGAATCGCGCCCCGAGATTCCTACTGAGAAAAGAAAAGGTCCGGATACTTCTTGGGAAGACGTCAGGGAATTTGGAAACCACCGGAACACTTTCAAGTAAAGGGGAGAGATTTTGCACCAAGGGTGTATAGCTGAATGGAACTTGATTCATTTGGAGAATAGATTATCTGGCTAGAATGGTGGAACAGAGTTATTGACATCAATGCAACACCAAGAATAACATCAATGTCAGAATCATCAACATGAGAGTAACGAGGAATATGTGGCCTCTCATTAGAATTGGATTGTTCTTACTTATCTTGGAAGTCAACATTTGAGATTCCGGGGAGTGAACAGAGTTTTGATTGCTTAGTGGAACCAGAATTTGGGTTGTATGTTGTGGAAAAGATTGTTGACACAAAGGAATGTGATTCTCCGGTATGAAATAACACTTTAGCTGGAATAGAGTTTACGGGGAAGTTTTGATTAGACGCCGGTAGAAGATTTGAAGTGGAAAACAACAACAAGATTTCAACGGACGAAAAGGATGTTGAGAAGAACAGGATATCGAAGCAACACCGGGAAAAACGAGAACAACACACTCCTGAGGTACTACGGAAAACCCATCCGGGCTTCTAAAGGATCAATATCTACTGCTTAAGGAATAGAGGATCTGCTTCCGGGGCTTACACGCCTCCGTTCTCAATCGTGAGTAGGCAACATGATAAATCATGTCACAACCACCTCCATTCCTATGGTCTAGTAGATATAACCATCCTAGAGAAACCAGGATTCGTGAAATCCTAACTTGAAAGTTTAGATGAGAAGGGAAAACAACGTTACACTTCCTTACCAGAAAAGGGAGGGTGGGTGGGGAAAGAAGAAAAATGACAGAATTCCTACTCTCACGTTTCATTTTTCCTATATAGCTACAAAATAGTTTCTAGACTCAACTGCGACCAGTAAAAAAGGGATCCTACAGGCAGACAGGCTCTGATACCATTTGTCGCACCCGGACTTCTAGGGGATACTCACAGTCCGTCAAACAGTAGATAAATGGCTTACGGGGCATACCGGCACCCGCATCTCAATATGAGCAGGCCAACACGTAAACGTGTGACAACCATTATCTTACTAATCATCGTCTGCGCAAACCATCCCATAGAAATCCAGACACTTCCGTTGACGTACTTCAAAACATACACACATGGTACATCAACGGCGTTTGAACAAGTGATATCACAACAGATCTCTACGACACAAAAGATTGAAATAAGTTGCAACTGGCCCTCACTAGGGCAGAGAATAGCAAATACAATCATTCAGAGGGAACATGCCCCAACAATTCATCATTACATCACAGCGGAAGCATTCAACATGTCTGAGTACAGACAAGAACCAAATAGGCCTAAGAGGCCGGAAACGAAAAGACGGAGCCCATCCACGAAGTCTCGGATCCTGCCCGGGTCCGCTATCTACTCGTCAGCAGTCTCGTCGTACTCCACGTAGTAGCCACCATGGAGATCCTCGAAAACGTCGTCTGCGTAAACCACAGCCCCAAAGGGGTCAGTACACCAACGTACTGGCAAGCAAGACTCACAGTTCACCAAAGTGTAACCCGTCAACACCAAGCACAGATGCTTTGGGTTCAACGGAAGGAAGGGGATATAAAAGGTGCTGCAACTGGCTGCGCTAACCAACTACAGAGATTCTACCACTTCCGGCTAACAGAAAGGAGATAAGATCGAGGATTGTAACCAACTGAAAGATAACTTCAAACAAACCCATCCTGGATCTCGCCCCTTATCCAAAGAAGCAATCCGAGGATAACTCACACAGTTGTATTAAAGGTGAATCAAGTTATTGTGTCATCAACCTATTACTAGTCAAGTTATTAATCATTAGGTGTAACAGGTTTGATCATTATGTTTAAGTTGTCCTGAGTACTTGTTAGCCAGTACTTTCACCAAGTAATCCATAACCGCGGAAAACACGGCTTCTCGAGAAGATTATCCCTGCAGGGTTGCACCAATTTGGCCGTACACTCATGAATAACCCGCCAGATGGAAAGGCCCTTCCACCAAGCGGGGCACTCAACACAACTCAACTCTTCTTCGCATCAAGCCCAAAGCACCACGTGATGTGCGTGCGCGGCTAATCGAGCCCCACGAAGAAAAGGGGACCCTCATAGCACTGGAAGACCACGCCGCCCTAAATGCCGACTACAAAAGTTCCACCCTGGCCTGGGCTCGCAAGATCATGCATGCAGCAAATGGAAAGCCCGAACTACGTGTGGCGATTTGGACGAGATGCGAATCGAATCAAATTGAGGGGGGCGCCCATACTCGCTTCCCACATGCGGTTAGTGCGCTCATCATGGATCAGTAGACAAGACCCTTTTCCTATTAGGGTCGACACTAGCAGGCCTCAAAACCACCCTGGGCCTCCTGCCGGTGCCTTATCATCAAATTTATTATTAATAGCACATTAGCATGATTGATTGATTAAACATCGAGCCCCCAGAACATAATAACAATATAGTAACTGAAAGTAACGGGTAACAGACTCGAGCAAAACAACCTAAGCATGCTAGTAAGACACGGGCAACAAGCAATGGTTATAGGTGTGGAGGTGAGGCAATATCAGGGTTAAGGGATTCATGTGATAGGTTCGTAACAGAATAACTACTACTAAGGCTAGCAGAAAAGAACAACGGAAAGTATCGGTAACCAATGTTGAAAGGAACACAGTGGTTCATGTGAGTGATAACTTGCCTGCAAAACCCAGTAGCCTGGTACTGAGCTAACTCCTTAGAAGGGGTGTCGTAAGGATCGTCGGTCTCAACGTCGTCGTTTATCCGAGAAGAAGCAAACAAACAGGGCAGAAAGATAAACAATCAATATCAGGGCATAGTGCACAAACATGGGATGATGCATGACCATTTAATTGATGCATCAAAATAAACTAGTTGACAAGATAACAACATGATTAAATGGACCCACATGCAATGGGATTGCATATGAAAAGCCCATGAATTATGGTTGAATTAATTGTTCTACAACTAAGCATCATGTGAAAGTGGATTAGCATGATGCATGGATGAGGAAAACAACAAAATAACAACAAATAACAATGAGAGAGGCAAGTGAAAAAGGATTGGAACAAGTTTTGGAAATCATTGATTAAGTTTAGAAAGTTTGGTTATTTAAAACATGTCACACAAGTAATTATTGTTTTCACCAAGTTAAAGTGTGCAAAACAAATAACAAAGTTTATATTTGAGAAGAACATCAAATTTTAGTTGGATTACATGTTTCTAATATGGAAATTGGAATTAGGATAATTTAGTTATGAATTAAACAATATTAAACAAGTTTTAAATGATTTTAAAACAAGTTTGAATTTAGTTGAATTTTTATTTATCCAAAACATAATTTCAAACTCACATTTGAAAAGTTCACACTTTGATGGTTTGAAAACATCTTTTACATGTTTAGAAATAATTAAATTTGAGCAAGTTATGATTTTAGCAATTTTAATTGAATTAAACAAGGTTTAAAGTATTTAGGCAATTTAAATTATTCAAAACAGTAAACAAAAATTATATTTGAATAGGTTATTTAAAATGGTATGGAAAACATATTTTATTTGCTTTATTTGGAATTAGTATGAATTATTTATGAATTATTGCAAATTACATTTGAATTATCCAAGTTTGAATTTTAAAAGTATTTTGAAAACTCAAAACAGAATACAAATAGGTTATTTGGAAAGATTAGGAAAATTGGATCAGAAAACATATAAAGTTTTTATTTATTGGATTTATATATTAAAAGTTATTGATTTTTGAAGTTTTATGCTTTATTCAGTTATCTAAAATGATTTTTTTTTATTAACAGAAACTTGCAGAGGCATTTGGTACCGCACGGGTAGCTAGCCACAGACGCTGACCCGTGGGCCCTAGCCAGCGTGGACCACGCAGCTGCACGCGTGGCCACCGGAGGGGCTTACAGGTGGGCCGCTGCTTAGGGAAAAATTCCCGAAAAAAGGTGTGGCGCGGCGGGGTATCGAACCCACGACCAAGCGCTTCCGCGCAATGGGCGGTAGCCAGGGCGCCTGCTTACGATTCCTTGTCAGGAAACGACCGTGTCGCGGGTTAACCTTCAGTTAACTGAACCACCTGCTAACTGAACTTTGGGTTCAGTCTGGGTTTCTGAATTCCGACGGGAAGGCAGGATGGCCGGCGGCCGCTGGCTTGCTGCTCACGGGAGCAGACCGTGCGTGGCCGGGGCGTGCGGTGGATGTGCTGCGTGCTGTCTCGTGGGTGTACAGGAGAGGGGAGTGAGGGATGCGTGGGCGCTCACCTCGATCAGATGTCGAGGAGGCGCTGGCACTGCCGGCGTGCAGTGGCGCCCGGCGGCGGCTAACGGAGGCGTGCGAAGCAGCCGATGCTCCTCCGGCCTCGATGCCTTCGGAGAAGAGGAAGACCAGGCCACGGTGGCTCCATTCCCGTGGCCGGCTTGACCTGAGGAGGAACACGGCGACGGTGAGCGACCAAGGTCTGACGGCGGATGGTGTCACGGTGGTGTGTTGCATGTTCAGAGAAGAAGGAGGGAAGTGGCAGAGGGAAAGATGGCGGCGGTGGGTGAGAGGGAGAGGGTGGAGGTAGGGGCTAGGGCTCCGAGGGGGATACCTAGGGCTTAAAAGGGAGGAGGTGCTTGTACGGCGAAGAATCGAGCGGGGAAGAGAACGATCGTGTGGTGGAGAAGACGACGTACAGGGTGACGTAAGCTCGAGGAGGACGAAAGCGACCGGTTCAAGGGGTGCTGGGCTAAGGAAGTGGGCTTGGGGTAGGAAAGAAAGGAGATGGGCTGGCTGCCCACTCCTGCGTTTTATTTTTCTTATTTTTTTTCTTTTTTTTTGTAGGAATAGGTTTTGGAAGAAAACATGAGGTTTATGTTAGTAAAAGAAATTCCAAGAAAAAAAAATTAGGTTGGTATAATTAGGTAATTATCAATCAATTTCCAATATTGGTTTGTAAAAATTTGACATTTAAAATACTATTTGGAAAATGAACCAAGTTAGATGATTTTTTGAGTATTAAAAGGATTATTAAAACCCACACTTTAAAAAGGTGACCCAAAATGATTTAATTTGACTAAAATTAGTTGAGTGGCTTGTTCATGTTTATAATTTCAAAAATGGTTCTGTTTGGAACACATTTGGTTTGAATTTGAGCAATTTAGAAATTAATAGATTAATATTGAAAATAAGGATTTTAATAGGGTGAACCCTATTGATTAAAGTGATTAAAATGAGTTTGATTGTTTTGGAGATTTGCTATAAACTCAAGTTGATTGATGTTTTGCAGATTTGATTTGAATTTGAAATTAATTGATTGAATTAATTGTTTGATTAAAACCAACAATTTAAGGGGTGATCAACATGAAATAAAATGAAACAATTTGGTTGTTTTCACTTGTTATTTCTATTCCAAAAGTTGTAACAGAACAAGTATGAAAACATTGTTTGAGTAAAGTTTGAATTTGAGTTGAAATTCAAATAGAAAACAAAGGAAAACAAATGAAAACAGTTGGAAAACAACTGAAAACAGAGAAAAACAAATGGAAAACAAACAAAACAAATGCAATCAACATGATGCCATGATGCAAAACATAAAATAACAGAGAGCAAACATTCTAAAGGCTATTTTTCAGACTTGGGATGTTACAAAACGCCCCCCTTGAAGGAATCGCGCCCCGAGATTCCTACTGAGAAAAGAAAAGGTCCGGATACTTCTTGGGAAGACGTCAGGGAATTTGGAAACCACCGGAACACTTTCAAGTAAAGGGGAGAGATTTTGCACCAAGGGTGTATAGCTGAATGGAACTTGATTCATTTGGAGAATAGATTATCTGGCTAGAATGGTGGAACAGAGTTATTGACATCAATGCAACACCAAGAATAACATCAATGTCAGAATCATCAACATGAGAGTAACGAGGAATATGTGGCCTCTCATTAGAATTGGATTGTTCTTACTTATCTTGGAAGTCAACATTTGAGATTCCGGGGAGTGAACAGAGTTTTGATTGCTTAGTGGAACCAGAATTTGGGTTGTATGTTGTGGAAAAGATTGTTGACACAAAGGAATGTGATTCTCCGGTATGAAATAACACTTTAGCTGGAATAGAGTTTACGGGGAAGTTTTGATTAGACGCCGGTAGAAGATTTGAAGTGGAAAACAACAACAAGATTTCAACGGACGAAAAGGATGTTGAGAAGAACAGGATATCGAAGCAACACCGGGAAAAACGAGAACAACACACTCCTGAGGTACTACGGAAAACCCATCCGGGCTTCTAAAGGATCAATATCTACTGCTTAAGGAATAGAGGATCTGCTTCCGGGGCTTACACGCCTCCGTTCTCAATCGTGAGTAGGCAACATGATAAATCATGTCACAACCACCTCCATTCCTATGGTCTAGTAGATATAACCATCCTAGAGAAACCAGGATTCGTGAAATCCTAACTTGAAAGTTTAGATGAGAAGGGAAAACAACGTTACACTTCCTTACCAGAAAAGGGAGGGTGGGTGGGGAAAGAAGAAAAATGACAGAATTCCTACTCTCACGTTTCATTTTTCCTATATAGCTACAAAATAGTTTCTAGACTCAACTGCGACCAGTAAAAAAGGGATCCTACAGGCAGACAGGCTCTGATACCATTTGTCGCACCCGGACTTCTAGGGGATACTCACAGTCCGTCAAACAGTAGATAAATGGCTTACGGGGCATACCGGCACCCGCATCTCAATATGAGCAGGCCAACACGTAAACGTGTGACAACCATTATCTTACTAATCATCGTCTGCGCAAACCATCCCATAGAAATCCAGACACTTCCGTTGACGTACTTCAAAACATACACACATGGTACATCAACGGCGTTTGAACAAGTGATATCACAACAGATCTCTACGACACAAAAGATTGAAATAAGTTGCAACTGGCCCTCACTAGGGCAGAGAATAGCAAATACAATCATTCAGAGGGCACATGCCCCAACAATTCATCATTACATCACAGCGGAAGCATTCAACATGTCTGAGTACAGACAAGAACCAAATAGGCCTAAGAGGCCGGAAACGAAAAGACGGAGCCCATCCACGAAGTCTCGGATCCTGCCCGGGTCCGCTATCTACTCGTCAGCAGTCTCGTCGTACTCCACGTAGTAGCCACCATGGAGATCCTCGAAAACGTCGTCTGCGTAAACCACAGCCCCAAAGGGGTCAGTACACCAACGTACTGGCAAGCAAGACTCACAGTTCACCAAAGTGTAACCCGTCAACACCAAGCACAGATGCTTTGGGTTCAACGGAAGGAAGGGGATATAAAAGGTGCTGCAACTGGCTGCGCTAACCAACTACAGAGATTCTACCACTTCCGGCTAACATAAAGGAGATAAGATCGAGGATTGTAACCAACTGAAAGATAACTTCAAACAAACCCATCCTGGATCTCGCCCCTTATCCAAAGAAGCAATCCGAGGATAACTCACACAGTTGTATTAAAGGTGAATCAAGTTATTGTGTCATCAACCTATTACTAGTCAAGTTATTAATCATTAGGTGTAACAGGTTTGATCATTATGTTTAAGTTGTCCTGAGTACTTGTTAGCCAGTACTTTCACCAAGTAATCCATAACCGCGGAAAACACGGCTTCTCGAGAAGATTATCCCTGCAGGGTTGCACCAATTTGGCCGTACACTCATGAATAACCCGCCAGATGGAAAGGCCCTTCCACCAAGCGGGGCACTCAACACAACTCAACTCTTCTTTGCATCAAGCCCAAAGCACCACGTGCTGTGCGTGCGCGGCTAATCGAGCCCCACGAAGAAAAGGGGACCCTCATAGCACTGGAAGACCACGCCGCCCTAAATGCCGACTACAAAAGTTCCACCCTGGCCTGGGCTCGCAAGATCATGCATGCAGCAAATGGAAAGCCCGAACTACGTGTGGCGATTTGGACGAGATGCGAATCGAATCAAATTGAGGGGGGCGCCCATACTCGCTTCCCACATGCGGTTAGTTCGCTCATCATGGATCAGTAGACAAGACCCTTTTCCTATTAGGGTCGACACTAGCAGGCCTCAAAACCACCCTGGGCCTCCTGCCGGTGCCTTATCATCAAATTTATTATTAATAGCACATTAGCATGATTGATTGATTAAACATCGAGCCCCCAGAACATAATAACAATATAGTAACTGAAAGTAACGGGTAACAGACTCGAGCAAAACAACCTAAGCATGCTAGTAAGACACGGGCAACAAGCAATGGTTATAGGTGTGGAGGTGAGGCAATATCAGGGTTAAGGGATTCATGTGATAGGTTCGTAACAGAATAACTACTACTAAGGCTAGCAGAAAAGAACAACGGAAAGTATCGGTAACCAATGTTGAAAGGAACACAGTGGTTCATGTGAGTGATAACTTGCCTGCAAAACCCAGTAGCCTGGTACTGAGCTAACTCCTTAGAAGGGGTGTCGTAAGGATCGTCGGTCTCAACGTCGTCGTTTATCCGAGAAGAAGCAAACAAACAGGGCAGAAAGATAAACAATCAATATCAGGGCATAGTGCACAAACATGGGATGATACATGACCATTTAATTGATGCATCAAAATAAACTAGTTGACAAGATAACAACATGATTAAATGGACCCACATGCAATGGGATTGCATATGAAAAGCCCATGAATTATGGTTGAATTAATTGTTCTACAACTAAGCATCATGTGAAAGTGGATTAGCATGATGCATGGATGAGGAAAACAACAAAATAACAACAAATAACAATGAGAGAGGCAAGTGAAAAAGGATTGGAACAAGTTTTGGAAACCATTGATTAAGTTTAGAAAGTTTGGTTATTTAAAACATGTCACACAAGTAATTATTGTTTTCACCAAGTTAAAGTGTGCAAAACAAATAACAAAGTTTATATTTGAGAAGAACATCAAATTTTAGTTGGATTACATGTTTCTAATATGGAAATTGGAATTAGGATAATTTAGTTATGAATTAACAATATTAAACAAGTTTTAAATGATTTTAAAACAAGTTTGAATTAAGTTGAATTTTTATTTATCCAAAACATAATTTCAAACTCACATTTGAAAAGTTCACACCTTGATGGTTTGAAAACATCTTTTACATGTTTAGAAATAATTAAATTTGAGCAAGTTATGATTTTAGCAATTTTAATTGAATTAAACAAGGTTTAAATTATTTAGGCAATTTAAATTATTCAAAACAGTAAACAAAAATTATATTTGAATAGGTTATTTAAAATGGTATGGAAAACATATTTTATTTGCTTTATTTGGAATTAGTATGAATTATTTATGAATTATTGCAAATTACATTTGAATTATCCAAGTTTGAATTTTAAAAGTATTTTGAAAACTCAAAACAGAATACAAATAGGTTATTTGGAAAGATTAGGAAAATTGGATCAGAAAACATATAAAGTTTTTATTTATTGGATTTATATATTAAAAGTTATTGATTTTTGAAGTTTTATGCTTTATTCAGTTATCTAAAATGATTTTTTTTTATTAACAGAAACTTGCAGAGGCATTTGGTACCGCACGGGTAGCTAGCCACAGACGCTGACCCGTGGGCCCTAGCCAGCGTGGACCACGCAGCTGCACGCGTGGCCACCAGAGGGGCTTACAGGTGGGCCGCTGCTTAGGGAAAAATTCCCGAAAAAAGGTGTGGCGCGGCGGGGTATCGAACCCACGACCAAGCGCTTCCGCGCAGAGGGCGGTAGCCAGGGCGCCTGCTTACGATTCCTTGTCAGGAAACGACCGTGTCGCGGGTTAACCTTCAGTTAACTGAACCACCTGCTAACTGAACTTTGGGTTCAGTCTGGGTTTCTGAATTCCGACGGGAAGGCAGGATGGCCGGCGGCCGCTGGCTTGCTGCTCACGGGAGCAGACCGTGCGTGGCCGGGGCGTGCGGTGGATGTGCTGCGTGCTGTCTTGTGGGTGTACAGGAGAGGGGAGTGAGGGATGCGTGGGCGCTCACCTCGATCAGATGTCGAGGAGGCGCTGGCACTGCCGGCGTGCAGTGGCGCCCGGCGGCGGCTAACGGAGGCGTGCGAAGCAGCCGGTGCTCCTCCGGCCTCGATGCCTTCGGAGAAGAGGAAGACCAGGCCACGGTGGCTCCATTCCCGTGGCCGGCTTGACCTGAGGAGGAACACGGCGATGGTGAGCGACCAAGGTCTGACGGCGGATGGTGTCACGGTGGTGTGTTGCATGTTCAGAGAAGAAGGAGGGAAGTGGCAGAGGGAAAGATGGCGGCGGTGGGTGAGAGGGAGAGGGTGGAGGTAGGGGCTAGGGCTCCGAGGGGGATCCCTAGGGCTTAAAAGGGAGGAGGTGCTTGTACGGCGAAGAATCGAGCGAGGAAGAGAACGATCGTGTGGTGGAGAAGACGACGTACAGGGTGACGTAAGCTCGAGGAGGACGAAAGCGACCGGTTCAAGGGGTGCTGGGCTAAGGAAGTGGGCTTGGGGTAGGAAAGAAAGGAGATGGGCTGGCTGCCCACTCCTGCGTTTTATTTTTCTTATTTGTTTTCATTTTTTTTTGTAGGAATAGGTTTTGGAAGAAAACATGAGGTTTATGTTAGTAAAAGAAATTCCAAGAAAAAAAATTAGGTTAGTATAATTAGGTAATTATCAATCAATTTCCAATATTGGTTTGTAAAAATTTGACATTTAAAATGCTATTTGGAAAATGAACCAAGTTAGATGATTTTTTGAGTATTAAAAGGATTATTAAAACCCACACTTTAAAAAGGTGACCCAAAATGATTTAATTTGACTAAAATTAGTTGAGTGGCTTGTTCATGTTTATAATTTCAAAAATGGTTCTGTTTGGAACACATTTGGTTTGAATTTGAGCAATTTAGAAATTAATAGATTAATATTGAAAATAAGGATTTTAATAGGGTGAACCCTATTGATTAAAGTGATTAAAATGAGTTTGATTGTTTTGGAGATTTGCTATAAACTCAAGTTGATTGATGTTTTGCAGATTTGATTTGAATTTGAAATTAATTGATTGAATTAATTGTTTGATTAAAACCAACAATTTAAGGGGTGATCAACATGAAATAAAATGAAACAATTTGGTTGTTTTCACTTGTTATTTCTATTCCGAAAGTTGTAACGGAACAAGTATGAAAACATTGTTTGAGTAAAGTTTGAATTTGAGTTGAAATTCAAATAGAAAACAAAGGAAAACAAATGAAAACAGTTGGAAAACAACTGAAAACAGAGAAAAACAAATGGAAAACAAACAAAACAAATGCAATCAACATGATGCCATGATGCAAAACATAAAATAACAGAGAGCAAACATTCTAAAGGCTATTTTTCAGAACAACAACAACAACAACAACAACAACAACAACAACAACAACAATAACAACAACAACGGCAATCATGGTGGTGGAGACCGAAACCAGTACCAAGAGCATGATGAGAGCTACATGGTGTTCACCACCGAGCCGGATGACAAGCAGTCTCAGCGCAGGCGCGCGATGGAGGTAAATGGTGTGATGCCGACGGTGCCGGATTACATGCATTGGTGTGACAAAAATATTATCTGGTCTTGAGATGATCATCCCAAGATCATGCCCAACCAGGGTACATATGCTCTGGTGGTGGACCCTACATTCCTTGGGTCCAAGAAGAATGTGAAGTCCAGCAAGGTGTTGATTGACAACGGGAGCAGCATCAACATCATGTACCGAGATACCATGGAGAAGCTCGGCGTTGCCGAGAACATGCTGCTGCCCAGCCGGACCACTTTCCACGGCATTGTGCCGGGAGTATCTTGTGCTCTTATCGGTCGCATTTGGATCGATGTGCTCTTTGGCAGGACGGAGAACTGTCGGACCGAGTGTCTGTAGTTTGAGGTGGTTGATCTTCAGAGACCCTACCATGCTCTACTCGGCAGGCCCGCTCTCACCAAGTTCATGGCCTCAACTCATGCCGCCTATCTAAATATGAAGCTTCCCTGCCCCAACGGTATCATCACCATCTCGGGTGATTACAAGCGCTCTCTGGACTGCACGCCTGCTGGATCTCGGCTAGCCGAGTCCATGGTCATTGCGGCCGAGAAGAAGAAGATACATGAGGTGGTGGCCCTGGCCCAGACGGCTCAAGTCGGTATGCCTGGCATACCTAGCTCTCAGTACGGAGCCACATTCCAGGCCTCCCAAGAGACGAAGAAGGTGCAGATTGACCCGGAGTTCCCGGAGCGTGTGGCAATCATTGGCGCCGGGTTGGAGGAGAAATAGGAAAGCGAGCTCATCCACTTCCTCCGTGAGAATCGGGATGTCTTTGCATGGTCCAATCAGGATATGCTTGGTGTCCCGAGGGAGTTGGTTGAGCACTCTTTGCATGTGCGGCTTGATGCCAAGCCGGTTAAGCAGGCGATGCGCCGCTTTGCGGCAGAAAGAAGGAAAGCTATTGGTGACGAGATCACAAGGCTGTTGACAAGTGGATTTATCATGGAGGTGCTACATCCGGATTGGCTGGCCAATCCGGTCATGGTGGAGAAGAAGAAGGATGATCCCATGGTCGCTGCGGTGTGGCGCATGTGCGTCGACTACAGCGACCTGAACAAGGCCTGCCCAAGGACCCGTTCCCACTACGCCGGATAGATCAGGTGATTGATTCCACTGCCTGGTGCCAGCTTTTGTCTTTATTGATGCCTACTCTGGTTTTCACCAGATTCCTCTTAACCCGGTTGATCAAATAAATACTGCTTTTATTACCCCGTACGGGGCTTATTTCTATCGTGTCATGTGTTTTGGTTTGAGAAATGCTGGAGCTACATAACGGAGGTGCATGCATAAATGCTTGCATGACAAGATAGGCAAGAATGTGCAGGTGTATGTGGATGATATTGTCATCAAAACCAAAGAAAAACACACGTTGTTGAGTGACATTGAGGAAACCTTTGCAAGTTTGCGGAGGTACCGGATGAAATTGAATCCAACCAAGTGCACCTTTGGCATCCCCGCTGGAAATCTACTCGGTTTTCTCGTGTCTAGCCGGGGCAGTGAAGCCAATCCTTCCAAGATAAAAGCTATTGAGAGCATGTCTTTGCCGAGATCACTGAAGGACATGCAGAAGTTTATCGGGTGCCTGGCGTCTCTTAGCCGGTTCCTGGGGAGAATGGGTGAGAAGGCCTTGCCTCTCTATCAGCTCATGAAGAAAAGTGACAGGTTTGTCTGGACCCCGCAAGCTGATGTGGCCTTCAAGGAGCTCAAAACCATGCTGGGTAGCGTTCCCATCCTGGCAAGCCCTCTGCCTAAGGAGCCAATCCTGTTGTATATTGCAGTTAACAACCGGGTAGTGAGTATGGTTGTGGTAGTGGAGCGTGAAGAAGAAGGCAAGACCGTGCAGAGGCCGGTGTATTATCTCAGCGAGGTGCTATCCAGCTCCAAGCATAACTATCCACAGTACCAGAAGATGACTTACGGCGTATACCTGGGTGCCAAGAAGCTCAATCAATATTTCCAGGAGCATCCAATTACAGTGGTGAGCACTGCTCCCTGATGCATGTAAAATGCATAGATGAATTTTGCATATTTTCACATGGTTTTCTATTACATATTGCATCATATAAGGGTATAATTCAATGTTTTATAGTATTTTGGGGTTAAATTACAAAGTCCCCCAACTTTTATGGAATTAACCCTGCCTGTCAGAAACCCCGTTTTCTATATTTTTGACGTTTCAGGGGGCAAACTTCCGCGAAATCACCTGAAAATCTGCGGGGGTAATTTTCTTGGAAGGAGAAGACTTGCGGGCGAAGGATCCACGAGAATTGGGCAAGGAGGCCCAAAAGAGGACCCTCCACGCGGCCAGATTCCTTGGCCGCGTGAGAGGCCCCCTTTTGGCCCATGTGGCCCCAATTCCTTCCATCTTCGACTTACCGACTCCGTCTTGACCTAAAACTGACTATAAAAAGGGTCCCCCGTACCCTTACGGAGGGGAGCGCCGCCGAAACACCGAAACACCAAAACAGAGACCCGGAGTTCCAGATTGGAGGGGGAAAACTCCGGGGGGTTCCGCTGGTGTGATCTCCTACCCCTCCAACGTCATCTCCATCGACATCTCCATGAAGAGGGAGTAGTCCACCCCAGGGCTATGGGTTTGTGGAAGCAGCACTTGTATCTCTCTCTCTATGTGCTTCACTAATTAGATCTGTATGAGCTGCCTCACATGATTACAGGCACCGTTGTAATTCCTATGTGGTGGATCTTTTCTATGAGTTATTGAATCTGAGATTGCAATTGTTTCTCTTGAGTTATTTGAGTAGATGTATCTTATGTACCCCGTTCTTATTTGCTAGCTTTGATCAATCTAGTTCTTGAGAGCGTGTGTGGGGTGATGGGTGCATTAGTTGGAGTAACGGGGGGTGGCTAGTGCTGTGAAAGTGACAGAAGTTCAGCGATCCACTTAGGTTTTGTTAAACCTTTCTTAGTTACCTCACTAGGGATAAAAAGGAGTACCTTGTTACCGGGGATTTGAAGTGACACTTATCGATCTCCATGACTAGATCTAGCAAGTTCTTACTTCAACTTCATGTCACATTGCTTAAAGCTATACTCTGGTTTTTCCTTAATTATCGAGGTGTTATGATTTATTTCGCATCTTGGTGGAGTATAAGAGGGATCAATATGACCATAGAGATCTCTATGTTAGGACGTGATGCCCATATGAAAGTACTCAATGTTAAACATGTTATTGTAATCTCACATGTAATTCTTTATGTCCATCGTCTACCACTTTATTTGAGAGAATGCAAGTGTGAAACCATGAACCCCGGTCCTATTTTAAATATAAGAAAACACTCTAGTTACTTTGCTGCAATTTACTTTACTTGCATTTACAATTAGAATTTACATTATCTCCATCACCACTTGCATCACGAAAATACAAAAACAATCCATTGCATATTTATTTTCTCATTTGCATTTAGTAGTAGATTTAATTATTGCACATTTACTTTCAGTTTTGCATTGCAATTTAGAAGTCTCACACCTTGTGCTTGACAACCACTTGGTGAGGTTGAGGGCACAAAACTCTCTATTTGTTTGCAGGATCCTGGAGGAAGCTTGGAAGACAACTGCTGAAATACTGGCTCCCCAGGAGTTCGATATAAACCCTCGAGTCACCCTCGTGGGGAAGAAGGCTTTCCACTAGCTACACACTCTGCACTTGGAGTCTCAACCTAGCCATCAAGCGTGTTTTTGGCGCCGTTGCCGGGGAGCCATAGGTGAAGGAGTTGTCCAAGGGAGCTCACAAGAATTCTTCATCACCAACAAGGTGTGCAAGCACCTAAGCTTGGGGAGGTTGCACCTACGTGAGTACCGTCCTTTCTATCTCCACCTTCTTTCAAGTAGATTGTTTTGTTTCTTGTCTTGTTTTTGTTTTTGTTTTGTTTTTGTTCTTGTTTTTGTTTTGTCTTGCATATTTTATTTTAGTTTTGCATTTAGTTATCTAGTTTATTTTAGTATTTCGAATTTTCCTAGTTACTTTACTTTTCAGTTTTGCATAAAAAATTAAAGACTACATAAAAACTGTTAAAATGGGTGATAGAACTAAATTAAGTGACTACACAAATACACCCAATGACCAATTCATTGCTAGGCCAATTACTACACCTGAAATACAAGCTCAAAGCTGTGAAGTAAGTCCTAGTTTATTGAATTTAATTACTAGAGAGGAATTTGGTGGTAGTGCTATGGAGGATGCCTCTATGCATCTTCATGATTTCATGGAAATATGTGATATGCAAAAATTTAAAAATGTAGAAAGTAGTGTTTTAAAACTGAAATTATTTCCTTTTTCACTTAGAGGAAAGGCTAAATAATGGTTACTTTCACTACCTACAGCTAGTATAAAGTCTTGGGATGGTTTAAAAGAAGCTTTCATTAAGAAATATTATCCTCCCGTTAAAATTTTGCAAAATATGAATAATATCCTCTTATTTAGGCAAAATGATAATGAACATGTAGCCATGGCATGGGATAGAATTAAATTAAAGCTTAGAACATGCCCATCACATGGAGTAAATGAATGGACCATACTACACTCTTTTTATAATGGTCTAAACTACATGTCTAGAAATATACTTGATTCTGCTGCTGGAGGTGCCTTTATGAGTAAAACTGTAGGTGAGGCTAAGAGCATATTACAAAGCATATTGCAAAATTATAGGCAATGGAATACTAAAAGAGCACCAAATCCCACTAAGAAAATAAACTCAATTGAAGAAACCAATGATTTGTCTTCTAAAATGGACACTATTCTTGCCTTTATTAATAAACAAAATATGGAGAATGTGCCTTTGCCGGAGCTAGTTGGTAGCAATTCTGAAAGTGTGGACGTTAATTTTGTTAGAAATTATGGTAGAAATGGTTTTGGTAATGCTTACAATTCATATAGTAAACCTCCTTATGTGCCAAATAAACCTTTTGTTCCATATCCTAATGATAATGAAAATAAGTGGAAGCCTTCTAGTGAAATTTCTGAATCTAATAAATTGCTTATGGAACAAGTTGCTAGTCACAATGCTATGATACATGAGTTAAATAAGTCTATTGCATCCATTAGTAGTGATATTAAAGGATTGCAACTTCAATCTTCGAATTTAGATAAAGCATTGTCAAAATTAGCTGATAATCAAGCAACTCTATTAAGCATGTCAGCAGGAAAGCCACAAGCACAACCTAGTGTAGGAATGAATTCTATTACTATTGCTTCTCCTATTATTGAAAATATTGATCATATTTCTGAGAATACAAGTGAGCATGTCCCTACTAGCTTAGAACAAACTTTGAATGAAATAGTGAAGTACCCTGAATATTTACTTCCATATATGTCTCATCTTGCTAGCAAAGATGAAATTAGTCCTCATGAATCAAGCATGCTAGCTAAATTAGAGAGTAAAGTAGAGGAAATTATGATGCTTACTGAAATTAAGGATCCATTGCTTGATTTAGAAAAAAGTAGCTTGCAAGAACTTATTGCTACTCTACAAAAATTTGCTAGTGATCCCACAATATATGTTAATCAACCTGGCTTTGGATCTTATATTGCTAATCATGTCTTGAAAGAAAAAATTGCTAGGTACAAGACTGAGGCCATGATACCTCCTAAGCTTGGGGATGCATGGATTCCCAAGGTGCTAGTTTCAATTGGAAAAGAAATTCACCATGCTATGTTAGATCTAGGTTCTAGTGTATCGGTACTCTCTAAAGAATTATATGAATTGCTAGAACTAGAAAATTTAGAAAAGTGCTCAAGTGACTTTTTCCTTGCTGATAACTCTACTAAACATGCTGTAGGACAAGTAAAAGATGTTATGATTGAATTGCACATGACTTTTGTACCCGTTGATTTCATTATTATGGATATGGGGGATAAATCCCCTGGTCCTATTATTTTGGGTAGACCTTTTCTTCGTACTACAGGTGCAATCATAGACTCCAAGGAAGGGAATGTAAAGTTTCAGTTCCCTCACAATAAAAGCATGGAGCACTTCCCAAGGAAGAGGGGCACGCTGAAGAACAAGCTCCCTCATGAGCTTTATCCCTCTTGATTATCAAGTAAGTAAAGCCTAGCTATATGGCTATAAAGAAAGCGCTTTACGGGAGGCAACCCGGTTGTTTTTGTTTGGATTTTCCTAGTGTCCTCTTGCTGTATCAAGAGATTAGTTTTTTTGTTTTAATTCTGGAGTTTTCAATAAAGAGTCAAGTCAAACCCATTTGGACTTATAAGTTGCTATCCTAGTGCATGAAATTTCTGTTTCAGCACGAGTCTGCTCACCGTATGATTTTACGTCTTTTATTGGTATGTCGGATTGAGATAATTTTTTAGTATGTTATGCAACTTTTCGTCCTCTGTAAGCACAAAAATTGGCTTAATTGTTTGACGAGTCTATCTTAGGGAAAAACGTTCGTTTTGCTGCTGCTGCTTTTCTGGACAGATTCTGCCTTCTTTTGTTTTATGCACTCTTTGGGCTTGGGAATCGAATTCCATGATTCTTTCAAGCAAGAGAGTGAACATACAACATAATGAAACTTATTGTCTATCTAATGGAGCATTTGATTTGGAATTTTGCACAGCAAGCATGTGATTTGTTTGTCCTTGCTAATCTCACCCCACATAAAAAGAATGGGAGAAACATGTTTTGTGAAGTTTTTTCACAGGGAATAGAGGAGCTGCGCCTCAAGACATCCAAGAATGGTGAAAACCATAAGCTTTGGGATGTGATGAACACCCCACTGGAGATACACTCTTTTGGTTAGCACACGTCTACTTTATGTTTTTCTAAGCAAAGCATTTATCGTAGAGACTTGAAGCGTCTCGTTTTTATTTTTATTTTTGTTTTGATAAGACCACCACCATCATTTTATATGAGATTGAGCTACTGGAGTTTGGGGTTGGAATGTATTGGATGCTAGTATTATGACTTGGAATAGGGATTCCATGGTTGATTTGAAGAGTTACATATGTTTGCATGATTTATAGGCTTTTTATGTGTAGAAATTTGCAATAATGTTGTCTTGAGCTATCTCTTATTCATGTCCTTGATGTTAATTTCTGGTTTATTTAGTTTGTCATGAAAAGAGTAGTTCTATGGACATATGCATGCATAGTAGCTGGTCAACTATCTCCCTCTTTCTAGCCCAAAAATTTAAAAATTCCAACAAGTAAAAACTTGTTTCCAACACTCCTTAGCCAAGTATTTCCAGTGAGTCCACCATACCTTCCCATTAGCTTAATTGCTATTCAGAGTATGTTCACCATGTTATTGTGTTATTTATGTTCTAAATTAAGATATTCACTTTATTAATTGTCATGGGTTGAACTTGGGATAGGACTCTCACTAACTTTTGAAGGCACACTTTACTTTTTATGCATCTAATAAACATGACCCAATAATGGGAACCACAAGTTTTGCGTTTGACAAGTGTGTGGTTGGAAGCTAGCTATAAACGTGTATCACCGGAAAGCTTTCAACATTGCACAAAAAATTTACATTTGGTTGATATCATGTACTTTTGTTTTTGGACTCCTGCCATGCCGAAATGAAATAGAGGAATAGTAAGTTTTGATGAGTAAGTATCTATATGACTAGAGAAACGCATTGGGCCGCTAACCCAAGCCATGCTTTATCATGATGGAAATTTACTTACAGCTTGAGTGACTCTACAACACATCCTATAATAAAATAAGAATCTATGCATAATAGTGAATGAAAATAAAAAGGATGATGAGTCTACTCCGTTTGTTCATCTTGTCATTGTAACATGGGCTTGTTTCCATGTCATGGGGCAAGAGGTACCTCTTTGTGGTTCTCTATGATGTCATTAATACTCCCTCCGTCCACTTTTATAAGTCTCACTTCTTACTATTGAGTGCTAAGAAGTGAGCCTTATAAAAGTGGACGGAGGGAGTACTTATTATGATCGTACAAAGCTTATTAGGAATCTTAAGTTGAGTAATCATGGAGTAGGTTTTCACACTCACGGGGCATGAGGCTTTCAACCACCTTGTCATTCTCATTACTTCAATACTCACAATTTTAAGATGCTAGTGATAAAGGGGCAATGAGAGTCCTAGATCAATGGATACCACATTTCAATTAGTAATTTTAGTTGAATAATTTAGAGGCTAAATAAGACTTGATCATGTTTTACCTCTACTCAATTTTCTCCGAAGTGTCCACCATATTTTCTATTCTCCATTATGCTATTCTTTAACCATTATAGGATTTTATTTTTAATTTTGTGTATGCATTTGGTCCATAGTGATTTTATTTCATTATACACTTTGTGAACTTTCATGAAGCATCTTTGCTTGCATATTTCATATTTCTTACAACATGAATTGTATATTGCTATTCATTTCTAGTATTAATCATTTGATTATATGTAGCATGAATAATCCTCCTTTATATCCCATGATTGTTTCAATATGCAAAACCCATCTTAATTTTATCACCTTCATACTCGAGGATGAGCATGGGTTAAGATTGGGGATGTTGATGCATGTAAAATGCATAGATGAATTTTTCATATTTTCACATGGTTTTCTATTACATATTGCATCATATAAGGGTATAATTCAATGTTTTATAGTATTTTGGGGTTAAATTACAAAGTCCCCCAACTTTTATGGAATTAACCCTGCCTGTCAGAAACCCCGTTTTCTATATTTTTGACGTTTCAGGGGGCAAACTTTCGCGAAATCACCTGAAAATCTGCGGGGGTCATTTTCTTGGAAGGAGAAGACTTGCGGGCGAAGGATCCACGAGAATTGGGCAAGGAGGCCCAAAAGAGGACCCTCCATGCGGCCAGATTCCTTGGCCGCGTGAGAGGCCCCCTTTTGGCCCCTGTGGCCCCAATTCCTTCCATCTTCGACTTACCGACTCCGTCTTGACCTAAAACCGACTATAAAAAGGGTCCCCCGTACCCTTACGGAGGGGAGCGCCGCCGAAACACCGAAACACCACAATAGAGACCTGGAGTTCTAGATTGGAGGGGGAAAACTCCGGCGGGGCGCCGCTGGTGTGATCTCCTACCCCTCCAACGTCATCTCCATCGACATCTCCATGAAGAGGGAGTAGTCCACCCCAGGGCTATGGGTTTGTGGAAGTAGCACTTGTATCTCTCTCTCTATGTGCTTCACTAATTAGATCCGTATGAGCAGCCTCACATGATTACGGGCACCGTTGTAATTCCTATGTGGTGGATCTTTTCTATGAGTTATTGAATCTGAGATTGCAATTGTTTCTCTTGAGTTATTTGAGTAGATGAATCTTATGTACCCCGTTCTTATTTGCTAGCTCTGATCAATATAGTTCTTGAGAGCGTGTGTGGGGTGATGGGTGCATTAGTTGGAGTAACGGGGGGTGGCTAGTGTTGTGAAAGTGACAGAAGTTCAGCGATCCACTTAGGTTTTGTTAAACCTTTCTTAGTTACCTCACTAGGGATAAAAAGGAGTACCTTGTTACCGGGGATTTGAAGTGACACTAATAAATCTCCATGACTAGATCTAGCAAGTTCTTACTTCAACTTCATGTCACATTGCTTAAAGCTATACTCTGGTTTTTCCTTAATTATCGAGGTGTTATGATTTATTTTGCATCTTGGTGGAGTATAAGAGGGATCAATATGACCGTAGAGATCTCTATGCTAGGACGTGATGCCCATATGAAAGTACTCAATGTTAAACATGTTATTGTAATCTCACATGTAATTCTTTATGTCCACAGTCTACCACTTTATTTGAGAGAATGCAAGTGTGAAACCATGAACCCCGGTCCTATTTTAAATATAAGAAAACACTCTAGTTACTTTGCTGCAATTTACTTTACTTGCATCTCCAATTCGAATTTACATTATCTCCATCACCACTTGCATCACAAAAATACAAAAACAATCCATTGCATATTTATTTTCTCATCTGCATTTAGTAGTAGATTTAATTATTGCACATTTACTTTCAGTTTTGCATTGCAATTTAGAAGTCTCACACCTTGTGCTTGACAACCACTTGGTGAGGTTGAGGTCACAAAACTCTCTATTTGTTGCAAGATCCTGGAGGAAGCTTGGAAGACAACTGCTAAAATACTGGCTCCCCAAGAGTTCGATATAAACCCTCAAGTCACCCTCGTGGGGAAGAAGGCTCGCCACTAGCTACACACTCTGCACTTGGAGTCTCAACCTATCCATCACTCCCATCTCGGAGATTATGGGCAACAAGGATGCAAGTGGCCGGGTGGCCAAATGGGCAATTGAGCTAGCTGCGTACACCCCGATGTACGGAAGAAGAGAGGCTATCAAGTCCCAGACTCTGGCAAATTTCTTGGTGGATTGGGCAGAGATGCAGTATGAGCCTCCCTTGCCGAAAACAAATTTTTGGAGGATGCATTTTGATGGCTCTAAAGTAAAAGAGGGGCTCGGTGTCGGTGTGGTGCTCACCTCACCCAAGAGGGACAAACTCAAGTATGTGCTTCAGATCCATTTTTCGGCATCCAATAATGTAGACGAGTATGAAGCCCTGGTCCATGGCCTAAGAGTATCCAAGGAGATTGGAATCTGGCAGATTGTATGCTATGGCGACTCGGACCTAGTAGTCCAACAAGTTTCAGGGACTTGGGACGCTTTGGATGCCAACATGGCGTCTTACCGGTTTCTGGTTCAAAATATGACTGGATTCTTTGATGGGTGTGAATTCCATCACATCCACCGAGCTGAAAATGACGCAGCGGATGCTCTATCTAAGTTGGGGTCTTCTCGGCAATTCATCCCACTTGGGTTTGCTCTGGAGCATTTGAGGAAGCCATCTATCAAACCATCACCCAACTCGGAGTCCATATACATCCCAACTGTGCCAGATTCAGATGCTTTTCCCATGGAGATTGACTAGGAGAACGCAAAGGAGAACCCGGGAACTGTCGTCTCCAACCCGGGGACTGCCCCTCCCAACTCGGGGACTGTCGCCTTCATCGAGGGGATCATTTCTCAGTACTCGGGAACTCGGGTACTCGTCTCCAACTCGGAGAAAGTAATGGTGGCTGATCCAATGGAAGTGGATGAACCTATATTTCCTATCCGGCCCACACTGAGGTGGGCCCTACCCATACTATCCTTCCTGATGGATGGCACTTTGCCAAGTGACGAGGTCACAGCCTAGCAGATACAGAGAAGATCCAAGGCCTACAACATCATCAACAAGGAGCTGCACAAGAGAAGTCCTACTGGCGTGCTCCAACGCTGCGTTGAGCCAGAAGAAGGAGAAGAAACTCTCAGGGAAATACATCAAGGAGAATGTGGGCACCATGCCTCCTCTCGGGCTCTAGTCAACAAGGCTTTTCGGCATGGATTCTTTTGGCTCACAGCCTTGCGGCAAGCAGAAGATCTAGGATGCCAGAGATATGCAAGCAAGATACACAGCATCCGATTTGAAGACCATCCCCATCACTTGTCCATTTGATGTATGGTGCTTGTATATGGTGGGTCCTTTCAAACCAGCTCGGGGCAACATGACTCACATCTTGGTCATGGTTGACAAATTCACCAAATGGATTGAAGTGAAGACAATCCGGAAGTGCGATGGGAACACAGCTGCGAGCTTCGTGAAAGATATCATTCTGAGATATGGGTACCCGCATGGAATCATCACAGATAATGGAACCAATTTTGCTGAGGGAGATTTTGCTAGGTTCTGCAAGGAGAAGCGGATCCTGCTAGACGTTGCATCAGTCGCCCATCCGGCTTCAAATGGGCAAGTTGAAAGAGCTAATGGCATGGTTCTATCCGGAATAAAGCCAAGGCTAATTGAGCCATTACGTCCTCATGAGCTAAAACAACAACACAAAACTGGAGTAATTTTGAAAGTTTTAAAGGTAACACATGAGCAATTTACTTTGGAGTGGCAGTTAAATAGCACATGTAGATAGGTATGGTAGACACATTTGGCATACTTTGGTTTTTGGGAGTTGGATTGCACGAGTAGATCTCATACTCAGTACAGGTGGAGGCTAGCAAAAGACTGGGAGCGACAAATCAAGAGAGCAGTAATGGCCATAATCATGCATGTCGACAAAAACATAATTAATCAAAGCATAAGTGGTACCACAAGTTCAAAAACTAAATGATCATATAGGCTATTAGTGACTGGTTTTTAGTCATAAAGATAGTGTGAGAATGCGCCAAGTCAACCAAATAAAACATTCAAAGGAGAACACCACAAATTTATGCTTCAATTTGACAAGAACAGCTCATGATTCTTTTAGTGACACATTAAACAATCTCAGTTTTTTCAGACAAATCATTCTACAAAATAACAACTAGGATTTTGAATTAAGATAACATCTAGCATGATATGAAAAATGCTAGCCACAGTCCATACAAGCTTCTATTTGCATCGTTTATAATTCTACCAAATGTAGCAGTTTCTTTTCCCGACAAGCACCATACAAGATATGTTTCAACAAAAACTATCTAAATGATAAATAAGAAAGAGTGAGAGTACTAACATAAAAAATACTAAAACTAACAACTCTGAATAAGAGATGCAATGAAAACAAGAGCTAAACAAGAATTTTTGCAGCAGCTAGAAGAAAAACTAAGAATACGATCATAACGAGTATTCAAAAGAAAAAGCGGAGCGTGACTCTCTCCCAAACAAGCATTCTAGGTTCCAATGATATTATTGCAGAAAGTAAAGCAAAAGAAAACAAAACGAAAAATAAAAGAAGCTCCAAGTAAATTTCATATGATTTGACCAAATAAAAATATAGTTTCACTAGAAGTGACCTGATAAATTATTGATGAAAAAGGGGATGCCTTGGTTATCCCCAAGCTTATATGCTTGAGTCTTCTTAGAATTTGTTGAGATGAACCACGGGGGCATCCCCAAGATTTGATCTTGCACTCTTCTTGATCACATATATCACCCTCTTCTCTTGACCCTTGAAAACTTCCTTCACACCACACTCAAAGAGTAATTCGCATTAGTTAGTGCAACAATCAAAAATCCATGGGTTCTGTATGGGCACAAGTTCTATTGATACTTTTAAATATTAGCTACAGCCACTTATGTTTCATGAAGCAAATAAATCCACTTGACATTGTAAAAGAGCAAATGTAAGAAAATTGGCAGAATCTGCCAAAACCAGAACAGTCTGTAATGACAAATTTTTTCGGGGCACTTACACTGCTCAAATAAAAAACTTAAAGAACAAAAAAGTTGCGGAATTAGCTGAGGAATAATCACCCAAAGATTCAAGTCATTCTGATCTTTCTGTATTTTTCACGATTTTTTACGGTGGACAGAAGAAATCTGTTTCCTGCGCAGAAATCCCAAAACCAACTCCAACTTTCGTCAGAAACTTTACTTGGCACAACTAATACATGAAAATAAAGATACAAAGGAGTTCCTACAGAACTATAAAACCCCTTGACTCAAATAAAACAGAGAAAACAAAGAACAAATAAAACCATGGGTGATCTCCCAAGAAGTGCTTTTCTTTAAGGCCTTTTAGCTACGCCCAGAAAAGTGGATTCACGTGTTTTCAAGTGAAGAAGATGCTCACATAATAAATATGAATTAAATCAAAAGAGAGCATCAAGAAGAAAGTATAAAAAATTAAGTCTAACCCCTAACCCACTTCCTCTGCATAGGAATCTTGTAAAGAAATAAATTAAAGAAGCTTAAACTAGAAATCATGGAAAGGTAGAACAAGAGCAACTTCAAAAATTTCAACAAAAAGAGAGGTGTTTTAGTAACATGAAAATTCCTACAGCCATATTTTCCTCTCTCATAATAATTTTTAGTAGCATCATGAACAAACTCAACAACATAATTATCACATAAAGCATATTTGTCATAGTCTAAAAGCACACAATTCATATCAAGCTCCAAAACAGTGGGATCAAAATTTAAAATCAGCTCCTCTTTTTCCCCACTTTTAGCAATATTAAGACAAGATGATTGATCACTCATAAAATCTATGGGACACATTATAGCAATCATATTTTCAGTAGCATTATAATTAATAACATCAAGTAACATAGGACCATCATCAAGCGCATTGTCATATAAATTATCTAAACAAACTTCCTCATTATCACGCATATCAATAGTTCGAATAAATAGAGGATTATCATAAGATTTATCAAAGTAGCATGGATTATCATAAATAACAGTATCAATATCATTCTCACAAGTTTCATTCATAGTAGTATCAAGGTCACAAGTATAGCAAGTATCAACTCCATAAAAAAAGGGATATTTCAAAACAATCAATAGGATAATCACAATTATGAGTTAAAGATTTACTCTCATTTGGAGGTAGACATGGGTTCCATTCTTCTCCTCTTGATCATCACTCTCCTCCTCTTTTTCATCCAATGAGCTTTTAGATTCAGCAATTTCTTCTTCCATAGGCTCCTGCAAGGCATTAGTCTCTTTCTTAAGTTGAGAGCATTTATTAATATATTCCATTATGTAGTAATTACAATCCTTGTAATTATCAAAGCAATATTCAAGCATAGCATAAATCTCGTATGTATAAGGTGCATCATCAATACTTTCAAGTAAATAGGCAATTTCGAATGCACCCTTCCAAGCAATAAATTCTTCAATTTGTTCCACATCATATAATTCATAATTTCCCTTAACATAAGAAGATATGGTAACATTATTATTATACTCACATTGAAAAGGGAGGTGTTTATACCTCCTACAACAACGAGATTTATCAAAGGAATAAGTAACATTATAGGTAGAGCACAAGTTTCTAGCATAGTCATTCAATTTATTAATTTGTTCCCATAAGTGTTTCCCTTTTTGTGACAAACGGTGTTCCTTATAATATTTTTGTTGTTCATATGTGAACCCACCTTTTCTATAAGATCTAGTTTCAAAGA
The DNA here is from genome assembly GCA_028641055.1 of Alopecurus myosuroides. Classification (NCBI taxonomy): domain Eukaryota; kingdom Viridiplantae; phylum Streptophyta; class Magnoliopsida; order Poales; family Poaceae; genus Alopecurus; species Alopecurus myosuroides. Next base: position 300,634,022 of record CM054061.1, read on the forward strand.
CATCAAAAATTGATAACAACCATGATAAAGCACATATAACAACTAGGATAAGAATTATATTTGTTTGTGTTTTTGATATAGAGAAACAAACAAGATAAAATAAAATAAACTAAAGAGATTGGGGGTGATAGACTCCCCTTGCATAAATTCTCTTCCTCCACGGTAACGGCGCCAAAAAAAATAGCTTGATGGTGCAGGTTTTTCACTCGTTGGGAAACCCCAAGAGGAAGGTATGATGAGCACAGCAGTAGTTTTTCCTCAGAAAGAAACCAAGGTTTAATCGACCAGTAGGAGGAAGGAGTAACTTCAGAAGGTTGATGCAGCTGAGATGGCAGAGCACACTACCGGTTCAGCAACAACGTGGAACCTACACAACACAATCAAACCACTTTGCCCCAACGAAGCAGTGAGGTTGTCAATCTCACCGGTTTTACTGATAACAAAGAGGTTAAACGTATGGTGTGGAAAACAATATGAAAACAGTAGCAGCAGTGTGAAAATAGTAGAAGCAGTGTGTGTATTATTAGTATGAGGAAATGGACCGGGGTCCATAGTTCACTAGTGGTGTCTCTCCGTGAAAGATAAATAACATGTGTGGTGAACAAATTACAGTTGTGCGATTGACAGAAATGAAGGCTGCACCATAGTGCATATGCAAGACATAAAGATTACAATGTGATTCATGCGGGCATTACAACAAGATACATAGACCGTCATCCAACTGCATCTATGACTAATAATCCACCTTCCGAATATCATCTGAACAAACGTTGGGTATTAAGTTTCAAACAACTGATAATCGCAGTAAGCAAAGTGTGTAATGTAAACAATGTAAACTAAGTAAACATCATTGTTTTCTCCCTAATGGCAACAACACATCCTCCATCCGTCACGTTTCTGTCACTCGAGCATAGATGCAAAGGAGGCATGAACCCACTATCGAGTATAAATACTCTCTGCTTGAGTTACTAGCATCCACTTGGCTAGAGCATCTACTAATAACGGAGAGCATGCAAGATCATAAATAACATATGCATGAAGATAACATGATAGATTGATAATCAGAAGACATAGAATTCAACATTCATCTGATCCCAGCAAACACAACATGTAGTATTACATAAATATGATCTCGATCATGTAGGGCAGCTCACGAGATCCAAACATGAGCTAGAAAGTGGAGGAGACAACCATCTAGCTACTTCTATGGACCCGTAGTCCAGGGATGAACTACTCACACATCACTTCGGAGGAGGGCATGCTGCTGTAGACCCCTCCAGTGATGAATTTGCCTCCGGGGAGGGTGCCAGGGAGAGCTTCAGAACCCTCTCGATCTCGGGATGACGATGAGGGCAGTCTCGGGTGTTTCTCGAAAAAATTGGTATATTTTTAGGGTTGATATGTCGGAGAGAATAAATAGGAGAAAGGGCGATGGCGGTGGGCATCCGAGGGGCCCACACCACCCCCAGGCGCGGCAAGGGGGCGCGCAGCCCTATGGTGGGGCCCTTCTGTGGCCTCTCTCCGGATCACTTCAGGATTCAATGGAACCTTCGGGAATTCTAAGACTTCCGGGCTTCGAATTTTTCAATTCCGAGAGTATTTTCAGAACAATTTTTCTGAAACTAAAAACATCAGAAAACATGGAACTAGCTATGTGGCATCTTGTCAATAGGTTAATCCCGGAAATCGATAAAAATGACATAAAGTGTATATCGAACATGTAGGAAATAACATGAAAACAACATGGAACATCAGAAATTAAGGATACGTTTATGATGTATCATTGTTCACCAGGTGCCTGCAGCATGGGATGTCTTCCTCACTATGCGTTCGCGGATACGCGACCCAACGACGCATCAACGACTGCAGGATGATCTAGTGGAGCAGCCATGGAGGCGCAAGGTCAACACATAGTTTCATGAGTTTCAGTTTGTATGCAAAACTCGTTAAATTATGAACTGCTTTGTTGAACCATTTGATTCGTATTGATTTATGTGATGAACTATGTTTCAGAATGTATGTGGTGTTGAATTTTGTGCCGAAATGTGCCTTTTTGTGTCGAATCAAGCCCAAACCTGCCGAATCATGCCAATTTTTTGTCCAAAACACCGAATCCATGCCGAATCTTTCAAAAACCTTCGGTCGGCTGGGGGCGCCACGAGTGGAAACCATGAATCCTATATGGGAGAAACCGTCGGCATCGCCCCAACACGGCAAAATTTTGGCTAAAAACGGCCTTCGGGGGAAAACGAGTGGAGATGCCCTTAGCTAGCACCTCCCGACCCTCTCTTCGCTCCTCGTGAGAAACCCGGGGGACACCTAACCGCCGCCACTATAATCTCCGCCGAGATCCCCTCCTTGCCGCTGCTGCCGCTGGCGTGACCGCGGTGGCGGCGGCCCCAACCCCCAAAAATGTGGTCCGGGAGAGTTGCGGTAGACGCAGGGAGGCTTCGGTAAAGGCTCGACGCGGCGTGGCACAGTGAGGCGCTGGTGCGCTGTGCCGGCGAGGCTGGAGGCGACGTCGAAGTTGCAGCGGGCTGATGCCTTGAGCACACCATGGCGGAGGTGGCAGCGGCTACTTGATCCGCGACGGTCACGCGGGCCCATTTGGGCCCGATCTGGGCTTTGCGGGTCACTGCATCTACGCGTGGTTGCGCCCTGGTTCGTGGTCTAGGTGACGGTGAGAGTTTTCGGCTGTGCTCCAGCTGATGGGCTAGCGGCCAGGCCCGGTCGTGCGCGTCGAGGGGTTTCTCGACGGACGTTTGTCTGACGTGGTGCCCGGTTTACTCGAGCAGCGGCTCCAGACGGAGGCGGCTGACCTCGGCGCTTGTCGAGGCTGGTCAGGTGTGCGACGGGCTATGGGGTGGCCTGTTGGAAGGTGGGTCTGGTCCCGACGCTCAGATCTGCAGGTGGCTGCGACGTTCTTGTCGTATGCATGGGGTCGATGAGCGTCGAGCATGGAATTGTGGTGGTAATCGAGGTGGACCATGCTCCGGTGGTGGTTGTGGTGCAATGCCCGGCTAAGGCCTTGCTCCCAACCTATGGCTTGGGCATGCGACAGTGGCATCGATGGCGTTGTTCCCTTCTTCAAGGCGTCGTTGAGGCGGTTGCATGCCTCTCCACTCAGGAGAACTCCGGGAAAACCCTGAACCCGCTTGGGATCGGACAAGGGTGGCGTCACACATCACTCACCCCTTGGGGCCTTGTCCTGGAGTCGACACCGTCTGGAGGGGACTGTGGTAGATGGTGGTCGTCTTCCTCTGCTTGGTGTCCCCTCTCTGTGGACATGATGCTCTAGCTTCTCGGAGTGGTTGGAGCCTCTCCTCTGACGACGGATAACGGCTCGAGCTAGTGTCGTGAAGCTACATGGGTGTCTACTCGGCTGCGTGATGCCCTTCGACTTTGCCGGTGGACGTTGTGTAAAGCCTCGGCGGCGCATGGCTCTTCGTCCGGGTGTGGACTCGACTATGTGTTGCCCTTCGGCTGCTCCAACACCATCTCGGTGGATCTCCGCAGATTTAAGCTCTTCGTCTATGTCGGTGAAGTTTCTGTGCACTAGTGTCCAACGGTAACCTGAAGACGAAGAGAGTTGAAGGCCTCCTGTGACGCCCCGGGATCGGGCACTATGCAGATTTCAGCATTCCCGTCAAATCCGCATAATAACCGATTCCAGGTTGCCACTTGTGATAATCATTACAACAGTTCACGAATAATCCACAACAACAGAAGAGATTTATACAAGACGACTCAAACGAGTCAAGAATACAACTGATACAATACAAAGATCCAAATAACAGCAGAAGAAAACAACATTGTGTCCGACTACGGACAAGATACAAATTGGACTAAGAGTCCTGAAGATAACCGAGAGCGTCCAATCCCTGCCCAGGCCAAGCTGGAGGGATTCCCAAGCTAACGTCGTCAGACTTCAAACCTGTTGACTGCAATGTTGAATATGCAGCCACGAAAATGAATTCGTGGGTCAGTACGGTTAAGTACTGGCAAGGGGATAAACCATACTCACAAGATACCGGTGTAACCAGTCATCACAAGATACAAATACTTTGGTTACAACGGAAAGGAAGGGGTAATTGCAAAGAAGCGGCAGCGGGCTGCACTAACCAACTACTGAAACACGCTACAACTTCCGGCTAACAGAAAGAAGATAAGATAGCGTATCGGAACCAACTACAACTACTCACCAAATAATACCCATCCAATGTCACCACCTACTAAGGAAGCAACCCAAGGATAACTCACACTGTTGGATTAATGATGGATCAAGTTATTGTGTCAATAAGACTATTACTAGTCAAGTTATTATCATTAGGTCTAAGTTGTCTGAGTACTTGTTAGCCAGCACTTTCACCAAGTCGTCACAGAACCGCGGACAACACGGCTTCTCGAGAAGATTTATCCCTGCAGGGTGTGCTCTAGTACCCGTACACACTCAAGCCACCAACTAAAACTCAGGTTGGCTCTACACGACTCAAACCGTCTCTACAACCCATCCTTGGAGCCACGGAGCTATAAGGTCCCAGCCACGCAGCCGAATACTCAGCGCAGGTGTGCAAAACTCCCGCAGGACACAACACCCCGGCACTACAGGCCTCGCCCTATATGCATCATCATCATCATAACCATCACCAGTAACCATGGGGGGCCCTCCCATTATGCAAGGAGCAAATGGAACACCCGAACTAAGTGTGGCTCTTCAGACAAGCTGCAGATCAGGTCTAAGTCGAGGGGGGTCCCATACTACCACCCTGATGCGGTGAGCACGCTCATCATGGATCAGTAGACAAGACTCTTTTCCTAGTTTCGACACCAGCCGGCTCCAAAACCCTTACCCGGGCCTCCTGCCGGTGCCTTATCATCAAATTATTATTACCCAACACATTAACAGGTTGTTGATTAAATTGAAACCCAACTATCAACTAAACAGGTGATAAGACGGACAACAAGACTCGAGCGCAAACAACACTAAGCATGCAACTACGACACGAGGGCCAACAGGGTAAACAAATAACAGTTAATAGGAAGTTGAAGGAAAGGCTACATCATGGCTGCAAGGTAACATATAATAGGATCGAGACTCAAGCATCGAATCAAAAGGCTAGAATAAGAACAACGGAAAGAATCGGTAACAAGTGATGAAAGGTAGCCATTTGGCAGCAAGTGAGTATACTTGCCTGGAATCCAGCAAGGTAGAGGTACATCCGCAGAACTTGTCGTTGCTCACATCATCTCAACGTCCTATCCGCGAAGAAGCAACGAACTAAAAGAAACACCGGATGCAACAATTACTACTACGGCAAAAGATCCAGCATGATCCTATTTTATATGCATGACATGGCAAGATGCATGAGAGGAAACAACTTAAGCAATTAATCGGAACCGGAGTCCGGAGAAATAGGAATTGGTTTAAGTTGTTTAGCTAACCATCAATTTAATTGTTGTTTAGCATGGCAAACAAATAGTAGATGAGTTGGGCAATTTAAATGGAATGGGCAAGAGTTGGAATTAATTAGCCCACACATTCCATATGTTGTCATATAGATGAACATGCATAACAAAATCTAAAATGCGCAAAATAAGATGCAAACAGGAATATGAATGGCATGAACATGTTAATGACAAGGAGCTGATTGGAAAACATACTTTATTGGTTGGGAAACAATTTTAAATGAATTAGTTAAGCATATTACCAATTTAATTGCATTAAATAAGAGATGAAACAATTAGTCAATTTAAATGTTGCAAACCAGAAAACAAAGTTGATATCCAAGTGTGGCATTTGATTTTGGATGGATTTCATGTTTTGAGTATTTAATTTGGAGCAACCATTTGAAAGTTATTAATTATGCCATTTAATTAACCAATTTAAGGATTATTAAATAACTTTAATTTTAATTGTCCAAATTGCAAAACAAAGTTGATAAACAGAAAGTTCATTGAATTTGGACTGAAAAACATATTTTATTTGTGTTATTTGAATTAATTATGGAATTAACCAAATTGGAAAAGAATTGTTTGAATTTGAAATTTGAAACAATTTGAATTGTTCAAAACAGTGCACAAACTGCATATTTAGAAAGTACAGGAAATTTGGAGTGGAATACATATAAAGTTTGTATGATTTGGATTTATAAATTAGAAATTATAGCCATTTGAATTTTAGGGTTATTAAGCATTTCTGGAAAAAAAAACAGGGGATTGAACCTTTGCACCGTGGCTGGGCTACTCGTACTGGCTGACCAGTGGGGCCACGCCAGGGTGGCGCCACAGTGGAGCGCGTGTGTGGTGAGGTGGCGCAGGGGTCTATGACAAGCGGGCCCGGGCTCTGGCGGAAGAAAATGCGAAAAAGGGGGGGCGTCCCCAGGGATCGAACCCTGGTTGCCTCGCTGTGAGCACGGGTGCCCTGCCAGTGCGGCTACGGTTCGATCGTGACTCAGAGGGCGTCGGTGACCTTTTGAGTAGATCTGCCGAGGGAAATTGTTCCCTGACGAAACTGACGGACAGCGTCGATCTTCAGTTGCTGCGCTACGGCCAGGGATCGAAGGGGTACGGCGGCGCACCCCGGCGTGGCACGAAGGCCACGCCCGCAGAGCAAGGAGGGGGAACAGGGAGCGTGGTCCAGGGCGGACGGGAGGATTACCTGGCGTTGTCGAGGAAGGAAAAATAGCCCCGCGGCGCCTGACAGAGGAGGAGATGCGGCCTGCTCCGACGGGGAAGAAAACGGACTCGGCGGCGGCTTCCTGGAGGGCGACGGTGGGTTCCGTGGGGCGCAGGGGGAAGACGACGCTGCGGGGTCTCCATTCCCGCGATCAGCAGTCCCTGGCTGCTGCTCAAGCCCCGTCGCCATGCGCCTCCTTCTCCGTCGATGGAAGGGTTCAGTAGTTTCAGAGAAGACAAAAGCAGCGAGAGGGAAGAAGGGGTGCAGCGAGGAGAAACGGGTGGCGGCGGTGGCGTGGAGTAGAGAGGGTTAGGGTTGGATGCCTCTTCGGTAGCTTCTTGTAGAGGGGGGAAGGAGCAGGTGGGGGGTGTTGTAGTCTTTTCTGCAGAGAAAACACAGAGAGGGGGGATCGTACGGAGGTTGGGGGTGAACTGGCGTGGGCTTGATGGGGTGGGCTGTGGGTTGTGGGCTGCATCTCACAGCTCACCCCTCTCTTTTCTTATTTATTTATTTTCCTTATGAACATTTTTTGTAAAGGATGAAAGAGGAAAGAGAGATAGAAAAGAAATTAGGGTTTGGGGTTTTTCTTTTATGCATTATTTGTGTTAATTTTCAAAACAGAGATTAAAGCAAATGTTAACATTATTTTTTTCACAAGATTGAAATTCTAATTGATTTAAAGTTGTTAGTTGAAATTTTCAAATAGGGTTTGAGGGTGTTTATTTGATAATTAAATTTTATTAATTTGCAAAACAATAATTAAAGTAATTGTGAATATTAGGTCCAAAAGTTTGAAAGATTCAGTTGAGTTTTTAAGTGGTTATTTGAATTTCCATTAGGGTTTTTAACAAAAGGGAAAATGTTATTAACAAGCAATTTGGTTAAAACAACTTCAAACTATTGAAAAACAATTGGAGGTATTTAGTTTGCAATTTTTAATTGGAAAGTTGGGACAATGTTTGAAAGTTTAAAGTGGTTTGAATTTTGAGTTGTTGTGAAAAAACAGAATGCAATGCTTATGATGCAGGTGATGCCATGAAAAAAAAAACAACCAACTCTACTAAGGGGGAACACCCCAGGTGTTACAGACGACACCACTAACAAGGGATTGCGCCCTCGCAATCCACCTGCTAACCCGGGAGGGGAAAGAAGTTCGACTATCGATTCTTCATGCGTCCAGCTGCTCTCCTCGACACCACTAACAAGGGTTTCTCGACACCACTAACAAGAGATTCTCGCTCGGAGTGACGACGATGTTCTTCCACCAGGAATCTTCCGATGATCGAACCTATTAGGTTAAAAGCTCAGAAAACATCCACCCACGTAGGATCCTATCACTTTGAAAGATTGAGTACGAGAGTAGACTCCAAAACAAATGAGATAGAAGGAGAAGTAGAATAGAGATAAGGAGAAAACAAGAATCCTATTGAGAGGTTTCGAAAATAGTTTAGCAGAAATAGTTTTTGACACTCTAGAAACAACGACCGTTAGCGAGGTTATCCTACAGGCTTTGCGGACCCGTTGCTTCGATAACCATTCATATCGAAACAATATCGGGAATCAGAAACCATGCTCTGATACCATTTGTGACGCCCCGGGATCGGGCACTATGCAGATTTCAGCATTCCCGCCAAATCCGCATAATAACCGATTCCAGGTTGCCACTTGTGATAATCATTACAACAGTTCACGAATAATCCACAACAACAGAAGAGATTTATACAAGACGACTCAAACGAGTCAAGAATACAACTGATACAATACAAAGGTCCAAATAACAGCGGAAGAAAACAACATTGTGTCCGACTACGGACAAGATACAAATTGGACTAAGAGTCCTGAAGATAACCGAGAGCGTCAAATCCCTGCCCAGGCCAAGCCGGAGGGATTCCCAAGCTAACGTCGTCAGACTTCAAACCTGTTGACTGCAATGTTAAATATGCAGCCACGAAAATGAATTCGTGGGTCAGTACGGTTAAGTACTGGCAAGGGGATAAACCATACTCACAAGATACCGGCGTAACCAGTCATCACAAGATACAAATACTTTTGGTACAACGGAAAGGAAGGGGTAATTGCAAAGAAGCGGCAGCGGGCTGCACTAACCAACTAAAGAAACACGCTACAACTTCCGGCTAACAGAAAGAAGATAAGATAGCGTATCGGAACCAACTACAACTACTCACCAAACAATACCCATCCAATGTCACCCCCTACTAAGGAAGCAACCCAAGGATAACTCACACTGTTGGATTAATGATGGATCAAGTTATTGTGTCAATAAGACTATTACTAGTCAAGTTATTATCATTAGGTGTAAGTTGTCTGAGTACTTGTTAGCCAGCACTTTCACCAAGTCGTCACATAACCGCGGACAACACGGCTTCTCGAGAAGATTTATCCCTCCAGGGTGTGCTCCAGTACCCGTACACACTCAAGCCACCAACTAAAACTCAGGTTGGCTCGACACGACTCAAACCGTCTCTACAACCCATCCTCGGAGCCACGGAGCTATAAGGTCCCAGCCACGCAGCCGAATACTCAGCGCAGGTGTGCAAAACTCCCGCAGGACACAACACCCCGGCACTACAGGCCTCGCCCTATATGCATCATCATCATCATAACCATCACCAGTAACCATGGGGGGCCCTCCCATTATGCAAGGAGCAAATGGAACACCCGAACTAAGTGTGGCTCTTCGGACAAGCTGCAGATCAGGACTAAGTCGAGGGGGGTCCCATACTACCACCCGGATGCGGTGAGCACGCTCATCATGGATCAGTAGACAAGACTCTTTTCCTAGTTTTGACACCAGCCGGCTCCAAAACCCTTACCCGGGCCTCCTGCCGGTGCCTTATCATCAAATTATTATTACCCAACACATTAACAGGTTGTTGATTAAATTGAAACCCAACTATCAACTAAACAGGTGATAAGACGGACAACAAGACTCGAGCGCAAACAACACTAAGCATGCAACTACGACACGAGGGCCAACAGTGTAAAAAACAACAGTTAATAGGAAGTGGAAGGAAAGGCTACATCATGGCTGCAAGGTAACATATAATAGGATCGAGACTCAAGCATCGAATCAAAAGGCTAGAATAAGAACAACGGAAAGAATCGGTAACAAGTGATGAAAGGTAGCCATTTGGCAGCAAGTGAGTATACTTGCCTGGAATCCAGCAAGGTAGAGGTACATCCGCAGAACTTGTCGTTGCTCACATCATCTCAACGTCCTATCCGCGAAGAAGCAACGAACTAAAAGAAACACCGGATGCAACAATTACTACTACGGCAAAAGATCCAGCATGATCCTATTTTATATGCATGACATGGCAAGATGCATGAGAGGAAACAACTTAAGCAATTTAATCGGAACCGGAGTCCGGAGAAATAGGAATTGGTTTAAGTTGTTTAGCTAACCATCAATTTAATTGTTGTTTAGCATGGCAAACAAATAGTAGATGAGTTGGGCAATTTAAATGGAATGGGCAAGAGTTGGAATTAATTAGCCCACACATTCCATATGTTGTCATATAGATGAACATGCATAACAAAATCTAAAATGCGCAAAATAAGATGCAAACAGGAATATGAATGGCATGAACATGTTAATGACAAGGAGCTGATTGGAAAACATACTTTATTGGTTGGGAAACAATTTTAAATGAATTAGTTAAGCATATTACCAATTTAATTGCATTAAATAAGAGATGAAACAATTAGTCAATTTAAATGTTGCAAACCAGAAAACAAAGTTGATATCCAAGTGTGGCATTTGATTTTGGATGGATTTCATGTTTTGAGTATTTAATTTGGAGCAACCATTTGAAAGTTATTAATTATGCCATTTAATTAACCAATTTAAGGATTATTAAATAACTTTAATTTTAATTGTCCAAATTGCAAAACAAAGTTGATAAACAGAAAGTTCATTGAATTTGGACTGAAAAACATATTTTATTTGTGTTATTTGAATTAATTATGGAATTAACCAAATTGGAAAAGAATTGTTTGAATTTGAAATTTGAAACAATTTGAATTGTTCAAAACAGTGCACAAACTGCATATTTAGAAAGTACAGGAAATTTGGAGTGGAATACATATAAAGTTTGTATGATTTGGATTTATAAATTAGAAATTATAGCCATTTGAATTTTAGGGTTATTAAGCATTTCTGGAAAAAAAAAGAAAACAGGGGATTGAACCTTTGCACCGTGGCTGGGCTACTCGTACTGGCTGACCAGTGGGGCCACGCCAGGGTGGCGCCACAGTGGAGCGCGTGTGTGGTGAGGTGGCGCAGGGGTCTATGACAAGCGGGCCCGGGCTCTGGCGGAAGAAAATGCGAAAAAGGGGGGGCGTCCCCAGGGATCGAACCCTGGTTGCCTTGCTGTGAGCACGGGTGCCCTGCCAGTGCGGCTACGGTTCGATCGTGACTCAGAGGGCGTCGGTGACCTTTTGAGTAGATCTGCCGAGGGAAATTGTTCCCTGACGAAACTGACGGACAGCGTCGATCTTCAGTTGCTGCGCTACGGCCAGGGATCGAAGGGGTACGGCGGCGCACCTCGGCGTGGCACGAAGGCTGATGGAGGGATAATGATCCGGTAGGTCAACTTCAAGGTGTAACCCGGCCCAAGGGACACGGTGCGCAATCCGGCTAAGGATAATGAAACTTCTGGAAGGCCCAAAGTTTGTAGGCCTCGTGACCCGGATTGTGGGTTGCGGTAAGGAAAGCTAGGGTTTGTAAGCGGTGTCCGGGTAGGATCCGAGTTGCGCCTTGGAAGGCAAGCAAGGGGGGTACGGGTGCTATATAAACCGACCCCTAGGTCTAGTTTTACAGAGATCTAAGTCATAGTCATATCGCCGAATATCAAGTATCCATTGTACACGAGAGATCGAGTTAATACATTGAGATTGGAGACTCGGCGACTTCACCGCCGGCTTCCAGATCGAATTCCATTATGTTTTCCTCTGAGCTAAACCCTCTCCCAAACGCCTGTGTCGTCTTGCCCCAAGATCAGTTACCCCAGGTAACATCTGCCGTGATTATCCCACGACAGTTGGCGCCCACCGTGGGGCCTGCGTCCAAAGGTGTTTACATCACGGGAGAAGCTCGGAAGAGCATGGAGAATCTCGTCGTCGGTGAAATCTACGACGACCACGAAGGAGAGAACATGGTGGACGATTCCGGCTGGGGGCCAGAATCGGATCACCTCGAATCCGGATCTGTCGTGACAATCGGCCGGATCAGCGTCTTCATCGGTATGGTATGTACTTCTGGCTCGGTTCCTGACAATTTTGGATCTGATTCTGTGTCAGGGGAGGCTACCTACGCCCAGTCAGATAGAGAAGAGTCAGTTGGAACAACGGACCAGATAGAAGAACCCATCGCGCAGTGGGAACAGCCGGAGGAGCCGGCATGGACCCCGCGTGACCGGGACGATGGAAAGGATGATACTGAATCTATCCGGGACCTGCTGGAAGACCGGTATGAGGAGGATAACAGTGGAGAAGAACAGCACGAACTTACGACAAGCATAATACGCCGAGTTGCGGTCTACACGGCTCCCGCAGCCAACCTCAACCAAGGGAACGTGACCACGGCTCCGGTTGGGGCGGCTCAGGCGTTGGCGCAGCGGCAGGGTGCGGCTAACGGAAACCCGGTTCTGGCCCGGGTCGACGGAGATTCGGCATCAGTAACTAGCCGTGCAGCGGACGAGGAGTTGCACGCAAATACTTTCGGATTCCTGGGAAACCGGACACCGGGGGCGGGTCCTTCAAACCCGCGCCACCCGGCCTTGTTCGACAATAATCTGATCCTAGACCCCACGGTCCTTGCTACGGTTATCACTCCAGAAAACGCAGCTGAACGTGTCAGGGACCTGGATGTGGCCCGCCGCGCGTTGGAACAGCAAAGAAGGCAAGTGGAAGCGGAGAAACAAGGGATGGCTACACGTCAACGCGAGCTGGATGCACTGGAAACCCGGCTCCGAGAGGAAACATCTAGAGTACACCAAAGACATCAAACCAGACTACCAGCAACGGGTGGGGTTATTAACCCGGCGGCTTTGTTTATTATGCCTCAGGACCAGCCGATCCCAGTGGCAAACCAGGGAACTGCACCTCAACCGGTAACAGCGGAAGCCCACGCGGCAAACGAGCAGGCCGGGTTACCCCCACCACGAACCGGAGTCACAACCGGCAATGAGTTACCGCCACCGCCACCATCACGGTTTCGCACACCGGCAGGCCACTACAACAACCCCATGGACAACGTGTATGCAGCAACACTCGCATTGAACCAGATCCCGGTAGGAGAATCGCCCCATGCAGAAAAGACCCGGCAAGCGATCGATCTGCTGCACACTGCGGTGGTACAGCAGGCCAATTACCCGGATCACAGAAGTGGCATGCATGGGACGCCATACGCCAGTCAGCAACAAGGGAATATTCAAACAATCTCGGCACGGCGGAGGGAAGAGCAGCAGCAAATGCCGCCTCCTCCCCGCGTTCAGGCAGCATCAGTGGCACAGGCTGTTGTGGATAGCTCCAGGGCTCGGAGAGCCGGGGCCGGGTCTGCTGCACATGGATTGCCTGCAGCACCGCGCCCAGCTGCACCCCTCGCCGGATCACACGTTTCTAGGGCAAGGCCAGTCTCAACCATTCTCGCAGGACCCAAGTGTCTCTCGGACAATATCAGAGCTGAACCTTACCCGGAAAAATTCAAAGAGCCGGGAAAGGTAGTGAATTATGAGCCGACTATGGATCCAGAAACATGGCTGAGCAGTTACGAGATGGCAATGTCAATTCGCAACGCATCCGAGAATCTCCAAGCCAAGTTCATGTACCTGATGATGTCAGAAGGAGCGGCGAAGTTATGGTTCACCAATTTGCCGGAAGGGTCGATCAAGTCCTGGGAAGAATTGAAAACCGCGTTTGTCAAGCACTTTCATGGGACATGCAGAAAATTATTCACCATTGATGATCTAGAGCGGTGCGTTCAAAAGAAGGGAGAATCAGCACGCAGTTGGGTACGCCGGGTTATGGAGATACTTCACTCGTCCACAGATATCCAGCCCAAAGATGCACTACAAGCTATGGCAAAAACGTGCAAGTATATACCCTTGGTGCAAAAGTTAACTCGCATGAAGTCCAGTCGGAATGTGTCGGAGGTTACGATGGGAGAATTAATGGACGCGTGCAACAAACACGCCGCGACAGACACTACAGAGGAGGAAGTTGATGACAAGAAGGCAAAAGCAAACACAAGCAACAGCGGAAGAACCGGCAATGGATCAGCACCGAGCAATAATGGAAATAGCCAGAACAAGCGCCCATTTGAAGGAGGCTCCGAGTTTGTCGCCAATACCGAGGCCGGGTCTTCGAGACCCAGATCTGAAGGAAATTTTAATACTGGAAATCACAATGAAGGACATTATCAAGGGCCTCCAAGGCCAAACAACAGTTGGGATATCTTTAGAATGGCATGCCCGAAGCACAGCAGGAACGGAAAGCCGGCTAATCATTCCTTGGAGCAATGCGCCGACTTGCAGAGATGGAAGAATGAGGAAGTGAACAGAGCCATGCGAGGCGCGGGTCGGGGAGGAGGCCCGGGTCCAGGTGGAAACCTGGGCAACGGACCACCCCCAGCCGGTAACCCGGCAGCTGGAAATCAGGTCAACAATCAAGGGGGAGCTGGAGGTTTCTAGGCTAACCCCAAGCAGTTGGGTCAATATCACGTACACACTACAGGAGGCTCCAACAAGGAAAAAAAGATACTGAAGCAGGCGGTCAACTCAGTTTCTTCGGCTATTCCGAGGTATTTGAGGTGGTCAGAACAGGAGGTAACATGGAGCAGGAGGGATCACCCGGAAAGAGTAGAATACCCGGGAGTCTTAGCATTGGTGGTGGCACCACAGGTCAATGGTTACGAGCTGAAAAAGTCCTGATGGATGGAGGAAGTAGCATCAATATCCTGTACTGGGAAACCTTTCTGCGCATGGGCCTCAAAGAATCTCAGCTACAAAAAAGTACGACAGTCTTTCACGGGATAGTGCCGGGTCACTCAGCGTGCCCTGAAGGGAAAATCGCATTGGAGGTAGCTTTTGGGGAATCAAAGGACAATTATCGAGTTGAGTGGCTTACCTTTGAGGTGGTTAAGTTGCGCAGTCCTTATCATGCATTGTTTGGAAGGCCAGCTTATGCTAAGTTCATGGCGAGGCCGTGTTATGTGTATCTGCAGTTGAAAATCCCGGGTCCTAAGAAGACCATTACCATACACGGAAATCGAGATATAGCAGCTGAATGCGACGAAGGAGACGCAGCAATGGCCGAGCAAGCCTGTAGGAAAGAGGAACTCAAGCATTACCGATCTCAAGCAGACCCGGAGGAAAGGGCCACCTCGAAAAGGCCAAGCACCGAAGGAGAAAAAGAAAAACCCAGGGCGGAACAAGGCGCTAAGATGGTGGCCTTCATCAAGAGCAATTTATCCAAGCAATCCGGCATAGGAGAAGAAATCACGCCACCGTTCACAGCCAGCCGCGCTATGGGAACACCTAACCCGGATTGGCTAGCACACCCGGTACTCATCATGAAAAGGTCCAACAAATGGAGAATGTGCGTCGGTCGCGTCAGTCCGGGACCGATTCTCGAGAAGAGCTAAACGGTGTAACGGGCAGCAGGTTTCAGACGCGCTCTTTTCCTACCCAGGGTACCTAAGGGGACTGGAAGGTTTTTAATGAGGCGGCCTGCTGACTCAAACTTTTTCGTATCAATAAAAGAGATGATTATCAAGTCTTATTATGATCTTTGCTTCGATTACAAGTAAGTATATTCATTACAATCAATACATTATTACCATCAAATATGTTGCATATATATAGGTCTTGGGGGGCTAGTTGCTTGAACAACAGTCAAAAACCCAAAGACCCGGCCTCGATGCCTATGAGTTATGAGGGTCGATTACTTGCAAAACGAGTACGGCTGCAATCTTATAACCGGACGAAGGAGCCAATTTTCTTGGTTATTCTTACTTAAGCTCGATGTGACTCGCATTAAAGTGGCATGATCTGTTCGCTTACGATTACAATCAACCACGCAGCCCAAAGGGATTTGCTTGACCCTGTTTTTCGTATAGATGTAACAACATGGTATCCACGCGAAAGCCGGCTTACAGTACAAGATAATCAAAAGGGTCATCTAAACCACAAGTCTATGCAGAGTACAAGGCTAATAGCCGGAAACTCAACGATTATCAAGCATGACTTCAGTATTTAGACGGACGGCTTTCGGCTTGGTAAAGAACAATTTGTCCTCTGAGAAAGGCCACACCCCCCTGACTCGTACTCTGGGTCATGGGGACTGGGGACTTCGAAACAGAAACAAACTGTTTGGATATCGAAGCTCGAAAGACCCTAGCTTCCGAGTCTTGGGGACTTAAAGAAAAGTCCGCTTATCAAAACCCGTGATACTCGGAAAACCGAGTCTCGCAAAGGGAACCAAAAAAGATAGTCGGGTATCGAGAATAAGTTTAAGAATAAGACAAGTGTCAAGATTATCAAAAGCCGGGAGAGGCACAAATACGTCACGGGCTAAAAAGTATGTTACAAATAACGGTACCAATATCAAGGGCGCACAGGTGCACCATCAAAAACATGCTAGTTTTCAAATACAAGGTATCATGACGGTATCGCCCTACTCGGCCTCCTGAGAACGGTCTTCCGGGTCTTGGACCTGCTCCTTAGCCTTCCCAGCAGCATTACCCGGACTTCCCGCATCAGGACGGACAGGCGGGGGACGGCTGGTGTAGAGGTAGATGGTCCTGATCCTAACTCGGCCTCCCTCTTAGCAGTTTCTTCCTTCTTCCTGGCCAAATCAGTCGACCATTTTTCCAGAATATCAAAGGGAGGGGGTGCCTCCTCCGGTATGATTTTGCCTTCAGCATCGTAGGAACTCATGATCGTGCCCAGATCCATTTTATCGGCTAAAACGGTTGCCGAGTGGCGTACTGCGGATTGTATGGCCTTGAAGTCCTTGGGTACAAACTTGGAGCCATCAGCTTTATATTCGGGAAACCCGGAAATTACCTTTGCCGGGTCAAGCTTCGGAAAGTAAGCTTTAGCCAGCGTAAAGGCCCGGGTCATACCAATCCGGCAGGCTGATCTTTTCCATATCTCAATCCAGCCAGGTACTGTGGAGCAGGCTTGAATAAGGTTTTCCTCACCTGGGTATACCTCAGTAGGCCACTTCACGGCATCCAGTATAAACTTTGTACCGGCAAAAAAGGTCTGGAGCATAGTCTTCAATGTTTTAGCCTGGGCAACAGCATCTT
The DNA here is from genome assembly GCA_028641055.1 of Alopecurus myosuroides. Lineage (NCBI taxonomy): Eukaryota > Viridiplantae > Streptophyta > Magnoliopsida > Poales > Poaceae > Alopecurus > Alopecurus myosuroides. Next base: position 300,651,031 of record CM054061.1, read on the forward strand.
CTTCTGGGGCCGCAAGGTTAGCACCTGCAGTTGAAACAAAGGAAGGACGTATCAGTAATCTCGAGTATCATGTAATAAGGTAAAGGCATGAAGACAGTCGGCAGCAAAAAACTTACTAAGCAAGATCTGATATGTATCGGTGACCTGGTCCGATAGTTTCTTCAGTGCGCTCTGAGCAGTATTGCATTTCTTCTTGTATTTAGAAACATCCTTCTTCAAGGTTTTCACGTCAGCCTCAAGGGCCTCTCTCCGTTTTACCTCGGCAAGCAGGAGTTCTTCGGTCTTGAGTAAAGTCTCATCGAACCGGGTCACCTCTGCCTGTAAGGAATAAAAAACGAAAGTGTCAGTCGGGTATCATAGAAAGCCGAGTATTGCATGAAGTACCGAGCACAACTTCGGCAAGTTATGCCCGGAACTTGGGGACTAGGTGTATACTAAGAGATATCAAGCGTTGATTACCTGATGCGCTGCGGACATGCGCTCTAGGATGTTGTTCTCTGAAGCCTTCATGGTGAGGAGAGCGCTCATCAGCTGATCAAAATCATTGTTACCCGAGTTAGAAGACCCGGGGTCGCGGAAACTTGGAGAAGAAGTTTTCCTCTTAGCAGGAGACGGCACCCGGGTCATCCGAATGTCGGGGTCTGCTCCTCCTCTCGCGCCCAAAGTAGTAGCATCTTCCTTCTCGCTTGCGTGCGAGGCTATTGGATACCCGGCTTCTTGCCTAGCCGGGTCTGTCGGTGACGCTTGTTCATCACCAGCTGCGGCGAACGCATCATTAGTTGGCTTCTCTTTACCCGGGTCCTCGGTTTCCATGTCTTCTTGGTCACTAACAATGACCGTGGCCCTGTAGAAAGTATGAGGGCACAGTTAGCGCATAATCGTGAAAAAGACGGCGAAAGTGTGGTATAACATCAGGAAAAGAACTTTACCCGGGATTCACCATAAGGTCCGCAGGGAATTCGCTGCTAGAACCGGATGAAACTGAAAAATACCAAACGAGACGTGAGGTTACCTTGTGAGGGAATGTTTTAGAAGGATTTTTATGTTTAAAGAAGGGTACGGTCAGTACCAGTGTGCGGAGTCGGAGGCGATGAAATACCCGGGTTACGTGCATCATTGCCCGGGTGGTTTCGTGTCGCCCTGCGCTTGGTCATAGGCGACTCCTTCAGGTATGGCCAAAGGGGGTAATGCCATGGTCAGCTCAGGAATATTATCACAGGAACGCGAATTAGATGTGAGAAATTGATGTAAAACCTTGAAGACGACCCCTTGGGATTTTCTTTTAGATCCGGCCTTAACTGCCGGTTCTGGTTCATCTTCATCGCTGGCGGACTCTACTTTGCCGTCAGCTTCTTCTTCCTCGTCTTGGTCTTCTTGTTCTGAAAGTTACCAAGGTTACAGTAGGAAAATGAAAAGTGGGATGCGACGAACCCAAAGGAACTAAGCATGTACCTTCATCCGAGTTAACGGCATCCTCCTTCTCCTCCGGGTTTCCGGAGTTAGGAGGAGTGTCTATCTTCCAGAAATCATCATCGGCCTGAAGTGAAAGCATAAGAACAAGGGTTAGTGATTGTATCAAGTGGAAAAGATAAAGGTGAAATCGTGAAAACCAAGTCCTTACCGCGGGGGCCGGGTTCTCGAGAGTGAAGGGCTCTAATCCGGCTATATTCCGGATTACCTCGAGCTTCTCTGTCAGAAAGCCCTTGATTGTTTTGTTGGTATCGCTAGGCGCGAAACTGTTGGTGGAGTATCGAATCGGGTCCGTGGTCTGCCCCGAGTATTCGCACATCAACTTTGCGCGGATGGAGTTGGGTTGGATACGGAAATTGACCCAAGTCTTCACCAGGTTAAGCCCGATGAGGCCTTGGGCCGAAAGAATGGAGATTTTAGCCAATAAAGGCAGGATTGCTTCCCTGTCTGAGTCAGGGGCAAAAGCGTTGAAGGTTTCAGAGATGTCAAGCAGGCCCTCCGAGTAACCCGGCAATTTCTTTTCGCCGGGTGGGGAGGTGTCCCGGCAGTAAAAATACGAAAGCTGCCAGTGCTTGACGTGGGAGTTAAGAGTGAGAGGAGGCATTAAAGAATTTTTGCGGCGCTGGATAGAAACCCCGCCGCAAGCAAGGAGTGCACCGTCGCCGCTTTCGCGGCACGGTTTGCACTGGAAAAGTTCAACAAAAAGAGCCAAACTTGGCGGAGTGCACAAGTATGACTCGGAAAGAACAATGAAATGAGAGATGTTTAACACAGAGTTAGGCCCTATGTCAAATATGCGAAGGCCATAGTGGCTCAAAACGTCACGGAAGAAAGGATGACCCGGAGGACGGAAGCCCCGGGTCACATGTTCCACAAAGCATATTACCTCATTTTCTGCCGGAGTAGGCCGAGTTTCATTACCCGGCACCCTCCAGTGGATAACTTCTTGAGGGGGGAGAACCCCTAGCTCGACCAATTCTTCTAATTTGGCCTTGGTGACCGAAGAACGCGCCCAGTTGGCGGATATGGAGTTTGTGGTCTTGGTTTTGACTGGCTGCTTTTCCTGCTTCTTGGGGGCCATGGGGTTAACCTGTAAAGCATCAGGTATAAGAGCATGAGAAGCGAGACTCGGAAACTGTCAGTTGGCCGAGTATTGACAAGTGGTATCGAGGCAACTTGGGAGTTAAATATTATCCGGGTATTGTTTTGCGGAGCACGATACAAATTGTCCGGGTATTGTGCATTGCTATAAAAGTTATGGAGGTTAATGTATGGATAAGTGTCTGGGAATGATGGATGGTTGTCCGTGCATCTGTCGCGAGTAAATGAACCGGAAGGGGAAGATTTTCCGGGTAACAGAAGCAAGGGCGGAAATTTTAGACGGCCCGAGCCCAGATTGGGAATCCCATTTCTAGATTTACGGCGAAATTAATGATTACTGGTAGTAGAAGAGTGAATTGAAATCTATATTTTATCTATTGGGTGGGTTAGGATGAACGCTAGCCACCTAATTCGGTGCGCCCCGAGAAATCTTCAGCGGGTCGATTTAGATCTAATTTGAGGCAAAACCAAGAAATTGCAAGGACAAACTAATGAATGCCGGAGACTTACTAGAGGAGCTTGAAGTGCAGCCTTGCGGAGGCAAATAGCGCAGGCCTGGTGTCCTTTTGCGACTCTTGGCGGGCAGGTCGGGGGTTTGGCGGCGGATCTTGGCGGCGGGGCGGAGCGCGCTGTGGCGGAGCGCAGCTGGCGACGGATGGGCTCCGGTGATGCGCGCGAGGTTCCCGTAATGGCGCCCTGTGGGCTTGGGTACGGAGGAAGAGGAATGAGGAAAAGTGAAACGTTGGGGCTAGGGTTACCCCTAAGGACCTATTTATAATGGCTCGGGTGGAAAAACTAGGTCCAACGGGCGGGACCCGGAAATTGCGGGGTAACGGCTACTTATTCAAAGTTTGCGGGATGTGCATCGAGTGCTGAGCAAGCGATCCTGGCAAAAAAGAGAAAGGGATACTTTCCGTGGTATCATGTTCAATTATCGAGCAAAGTATAGAGTTTGGGCGTTTGCATCAAAGCTTAAACCGGGAAAGTTAAACAAGGTATCTGGAGAAAAAGTCGGGTTATCATATGGCTACTGTGGAGTTTGGCCTAACTATATATATCAAAGCTTCCTAAACCCGGCTTTCGTAAGTTAGGGCGTTTGATATTTTGCAGGGAATAGCCAGTGCTTCAAGGAAGAGTCCGTGAAGCCCAAGCTATTCTGTGGACTACTGATGGAGGGATAATGACCCGGTAGGCCAACTCCAAGGTGTAACCCGGCCCAAGGGACACGGTGCGCAATCCGGCTAAGGATAATGAAACTTCTGGAAGGCCCAAAGTTTGTAGGCCTCGTGACCCGGATTGTGGGTTGCGGTAAGGAAAGCTAGGGTTTGTAAGCGGTGTCCGGGTAGGATCCGAGTTGCGCCTTGGAAGGCAAGCAAGGGGGGTACGGGTGCTATATAAACCGACCCCTAGGTCTAGTTTTACAGAGATCTAAGTCATAGTCATATCGCCGAATATCAAGTATCCATTGTACACGAGAGATCGAGTTAATACATTGAGATTGGAGACTCGGCGACTTCACCGCCGGCTTCCAGATCGAATTCCATTATGTTTTCCTCTGAGCTAAACCCTCTCCCAAACGCCTGTGTCGTCTTGCCCCAAGATCAGTTACCCCAGGTAACATCTGCCGTGAACGCCCGCAGAGCAAGGAGGGGGAACAGGGAGCGTGGTCCAGGGCGGACGGGAGGATTACCTGGCGTTGTCGAGGAAGGAAAAATAGCCCCGTGGCGCCTGACAGAGGAGGAGATGCGGCCTGCTCCGACGGGGAAGAAAACGGACTCGGCGGCGGCTTCCTGGAGGGCGACGGTGGGTTCCGTGGGGCGCAGGGGGAAGACGACGCTGCGGGGTCTCCATTCCCGCGATCAGCAGTCCCTGGTCGCTGCTTAAGCCCCGTCGCCGTGCGCCTCCTTCTCCGGCGATGGAAGGGTTCAGTAGTTTCAGAGAAGACAAAAGCAGCGAGAGGGAAGAAGGGGTGCAGCGAGGAGAAACGGGTGGCGGCTGTGGCGTGGAGTAGAGAGGGTTAGGGTTGGATGCCTCCTCAGTAGCTTCTTGTAGAGGGGGGAAGGAGCAGGTGGGGGTGATGTAGTCTTTTCTGCAGAGAAAACGACAGAGAGGGGGGGATCGTACGGAGGTTGGGGGTGAACTGGCGTGGGCTTGATGGGGTGGGCTGTGGGTTGTGGGCTGCATCTCACAGCTCACCCCTCTCTTTTCTTATTTATTTATTTTTCCTTATGAACTTTTTTTGTAAAGGATGAAAGAGGAAAGAGAGATAGAAAAGAAATTAGGGTTTGGCGTTTTTCTTTTATGCATTATTTGTGTTAATTTTCAAAACAGAGATTAAAGCAAATGTTAACATTATTTTTTTCACAAGATTGAAATTCTAATTGATTTAAAGTTGTTAGTTGAAATTTTCAAATAGGGTTTGAGGGTGTTTATTTGATAATTAAATTTTATTAATTTACAAAACAATAATTAAAGTAATTGTGAATATTAGGTCCAAAAGTTTGAAAGATTCAGTTGAGTTTTTAAGTGGTTATTTGAATTTCCATTAGGGTTTTTAACAAAAGGGAAAATGTTATTAACAAGCAATTTGGTTAAAACAACTTCAAACTATTGAAAAACAATTGGAGGTATTTAGTTTGCAATTTTTAATTGGAAAGTTGGGACAATGTTTGAAAGTTTAAAGTGGTTTGAATTTTGAGTTGTTGTGAAAAGACAGAATGCAATGCTTATGATGCAGGTGATGCCATGAAAAAAAAAAAAAACGAACCCCTAGCTCGACCAATTCTTCTAATTTGGCCTTGGTGACCGAAGAACGCGCCCAGTTGGCGGATATGGAGTTTGTGGTCTTGGTTTTGACTGGCTGCTTTTCCTGCTTCTTGGGGGCCATGGGGTTAACCTGTAAAGCATCAGGTATAAGAGCATGAGAAGCGAGACTCGGAAACTGTCAGTTGGCCGAGTATTGACAAGTGGTATCGAGGCAACTTGGGAGTTAAATATTATCCGGGTATTGTTTTGCGGAGCACGATACAAATTGTCCGGGTATTGTGCATTGCTATAAAAGTTATGGAGGTTAATGTATGGATAAGTGTCTGGGAATGATGGATGGTTGTCCGTGCATCTGTCGCGAGTAAATGAACCGGAAGGGGAAGATTTTCCGGGTAACAGAAGCAAGGGCGGAAATTTTAGACGGCCCGAGCCCAGATTGGGAATCCCATTTCTAGATTTACGGCGAAATTAATGATTACTGGTAGTAGAAGAGTGAATTGAAATCTATATTTTATCTATTGGGTGGGTTAGGATGAACGCTAGCCACCTAATTCGGTGCGCCCCGAGAAATCTTCAGCGGGTCGATTTAGATCTAATTTGAGGCAAAACCAAGAAATTGCAAGGACAAACTAATGAATGCCGGAGACTTACTAGAGGAGCTTGAAGTGCAGCCTTGCGGAGGCAAATAGCGCAGGCCTGGTGTCCTTTTGCGACTCTTGGCGGGCAGGTCGGGGGTTTGGCGGCGGATCTTGGCGGCGGGGCGGAGCGCGCTGTGGCGGAGCGCAGCTGGCGACGGATGGGCTCCGGTGATGCGCGCGAGGTTCCCGTAATGGCGCCCTGTGGGCTTGGGTACGGAGGAAGAGGAATGAGGAAAAGTGAAACGTTGGGGCTAGGGTTACCCCTAAGGACCTATTTATAATGGCTCGGGTGGAAAAACTAGGTCCAACGGGCGGGACCCGGAAATTGCGGGGTAACGGCTACTTATTCAAAGTTTGCGGGATGTGCATCGAGTGCTGAGCAAGCGATCCTGGCAAAAAAGAGAAAGGGATACTTTCCGTGGTATCATGTTCAATTATCGAGCAAAGTATAGAGTTTGGGCGTTTGCATCAAAGCTTAAACCGGGAAAGTTAAACAAGGTATCTGGAGAAAAAGTCGGGTTATCATATGGCTACTGTGGAGTTTGGCCTAACTATATATATCAAAGCTTCCTAAACCCGGCTTTCGTAAGTTAGGGCGTTTGATATTTTGCAGGGAATAGCCAGTGCTTCAAGGAAGAGTCCGTGAAGCCCAAGCTATTCTGTGGACTACTGATGGAGGGATAATGACCCGGTAGGCCAACTCCAAGGTGTAACCCGGCCCAAGGGACACGGTGCGCAATCCGGCTAAGGATAATGAAACTTCTGGAAGGCCCAAAGTTTGTAGGCCTCGTGACCCGGATTGTGGGTTGCGGTAAGGAAAGCTAGGGTTTGTAAGCGGTGTCCGGGTAGGATCCGAGTTGCGCCTTGGAAGGCAAGCAAGGGGGGTACGGGTGCTATATAAACCGACCCCTAGGTCTAGTTTTACAGAGATCTAAGTCATAGTCATATCGCCGAATATCAAGTATCCATTGTACACGAGAGATCGAGTTAATACATTGAGATTGGAGACTCGGCGACTTCACCGCCGGCTTCCAGATCGAATTCCATTATGTTTTCCTCTGAGCTAAACCCTCTCCCAAACGCCTGTGTCGTCTTGCCCCAAGATCAGTTACCCCAGGTAACATCTGCCGTGAACGCCCGCAGAGCAAGGAGGGGGAACAGGGAGCGTGGTCCAGGGCGGACGGGAGGATTACCTGGCGTTGTCGAGGAAGGAAAAATAGCCCCGTGGCGCCTGACAGAGGAGGAGATGCGGCCTGCTCCGACGGGGAAGAAAACGGACTCGGCGGCGGCTTCCTGGAGGGCGACGGTGGGTTCCGTGGGGCGCAGGGGGAAGACGACGCTGCGGGGTCTCCATTCCCGCGATCAGCAGTCCCTGGTCGCTGCTTAAGCCCCGTCGCCGTGCGCCTCCTTCTCCGGCGATGGAAGGGTTCAGTAGTTTCAGAGAAGACAAAAGCAGCGAGAGGGAAGAAGGGGTGCAGCGAGGAGAAACGGGTGGCGGCTGTGGCGTGGAGTAGAGAGGGTTAGGGTTGGATGCCTCCTCGGTAGCTTCTTGTAGAGGGGGGAAGGAGCAGGTGGGGGTGATGTAGTCTTTTCTGCAGAGAAAACGACAGAGAGGGGGGGATCGTACGGAGGTTGGGGGTGAACTGGCGTGGGCTTGATGGGGTGGGCTGTGGGTTGTGGGCTGCATCTCACAGCTCACCCCTCTCTTTTCTTATTTATTTATTTTTCCTTATGAACTTTTTTTGTAAAGGATGAAAGAGGAAAGAGAGATAGAAAAGAAATTAGGGTTTGGCGTTTTTCTTTTATGCATTATTTGTGTTAATTTTCAAAACAGAGATTAAAGCAAATGTTAACATTATTTTTTTCACAAGATTGAAATTCTAATTGATTTAAAGTTGTTAGTTGAAATTTTCAAATAGGGTTTGAGGGTGTTTATTTGATAATTAAATTTTATTAATTTACAAAACAATAATTAAAGTAATTGTGAATATTAGGTCCAAAAGTTTGAAAGATTCAGTTGAGTTTTTAAGTGGTTATTTGAATTTCCATTAGGGTTTTTAACAAAAGGGAAAATGTTATTAACAAGCAATTTGGTTAAAACAACTTCAAACTATTGAAAAACAATTGGAGGTATTTAGTTTGCAATTTTTAATTGGAAAGTTGGGACAATGTTTGAAAGTTTAAAGTGGTTTGAATTTTGAGTTGTTGTGAAAAGACAGAATGCAATGCTTATGATGCAGGTGATGCCATGAAAAAAAAAAAAACAGCCAACTCTACTAAGGGGGAACACCCCAGGTGTTACACCTCCCCTATGGGGTTGTTGCTATGTGTCATGTTCTCTTCTCTTTGGTGTTGTTTCTGGCTTTGCTAGTTTAGTTTTCTTTCTAATATGTAACTTCACCGGCATTTGTCCCGGATTCCTCTTAATTAACATGGAGCAGTGCTTGCTGCCTTCCGTAAAAAAAAGCGACAAGATGTCTCCGAGAGCGTGCGGGTTCGTGGTTCACGCTAAGCGACGTCTTGGTGAAGGAGAACGGGCTACCGAACGGCGATACTAAGATGGTGAGGTTCCATTTATCAGCACGGTTGCAAAAAGCTCCATAGCTTTAGGAAGGTCTTGTAAAATACATCCATAACTCGTTGCCGAGTTTTTTTAAACACAAATTCTTGCCGTGTTTGTGCCAATTCTCGAGGTATCTCTTCTGGAACTGTTGAAAAAAGGAAATAATTTTGCATTTGAAACTTCATTCACAGCTGTTAGCACATATTTACAAGATTTTGAGGAATTTAATATACTGTAGTAAAACTGAAGAAGAAGGAAAGATCTACTAAAGAATGAAAGCATAGCGAGTGCTGTGCAGGCACATCTGCACAACTGTATGCGGTATGTCCCGGTAAAGAGTAAGACTACCAAATGCACAGTATTATTTGCAAAATTTCATTTGGACTATAAATTTCTCTACAACGATGAGTGAGGATTTCAACTTCAGCGCACCGCAATCGCGCTGTTCCTTGGGATTGACTCATCTTGAGGAAACCCAGTGATCTCTTGCATCCTTCCGTTTACCTCTGCCACTGTCAGTCTCGGCCAGATTTTACCAGCTCTGTGAGTGAGTGCTCTGACCTCACCTGCTCCTCGGGGGCTGATTTGAGCCTACCATACCTGGGAAGAGCGCGCCCATAGAATCAGGAGTCCACCGTCACTGGAAACAGACAGCCTTTCACAGATCTCTAGCAGAAGCAAGGCAAACTTATATACTATGCTGCGCTCACTGAATTCATCTTCACTGTCTGTCTTTCTTGTCGCCGCCAAAACTGATGTCTGAAACCATTACAGTGTCGCCTTGCGATCAGGTACATGGATGAAGAATTTAGCTTTCTTAGGTACAGACATTATCACGAAACATGGCAAAATTTCAGTTTACTATGGTATTTAATAAAAAAAATAAACCAAGAACAAGCAGATCTGTCCGCATACTAACCTTCCAGGATACTGGTCTGCAATTGCCTACTTCAAGAAAAGACCACGACAACCCTAGTCTTCCTGCGGCGATATCAAAGATATCTCGCAGCTCAAAAGGATGGAACCAAAGAACAAATCGCTGCTCCTATTAATGCATAAACTGTTGAATAACAGATCTTTCTCCTATGGCTTGCAGTTTGGTCTTTGTTGGGAAATACAGGAGGGGCAAGGGAAGGAATAGGTTCAGAAGGGGGTAGTGCCAGTGGAGGATCTGGTCCAGTTGGGTCATGTTTGGGGGTGCAAAAGTGTTGGCGTTGTGGGGGGGTCTTGGATTGAGAAAAAAAGGATTCACGTCTGATGGTTCTACTACAGAATTTTCAGAACTAATCATCTCTTTCTTTGCAGGATGATTTTGTTTGCTTGCTAAAAATATTCTGATTGTAGCATTCCCCTTATTCCTACATAGTGGACAACTGAATGTTAGGGAAAACAAACAATCGAGATTGCAGTAAAAGTTCCTACAAAAAAGCAGTACCATTTTCAGGTTGTCCTTCCAACATAATCATGGCAAAAACATATTCAACGAAAGTTTCATCATCAAGAAACCTTTATAGAAGAAAAGATATATACTGAATAAACAAATAATGGTGTCTCATGCCATAGACTAAAGTACTGAACTCCATAGATGCATCATATAATTAGTCCTTGTAACAAAATATTTACAACGGTCATGCTAGTGACTGCCTTACTTGTGCTCAAGTAAAAGGAGCATTTAACATCCATACATCAATATGTCACATCAAGCCATCAAGGTAGCATTAAACTGCTATGAAAAGCTGGAATGTAATTTACCATTTTGGCGTAGGGACACTTTCTAAAATAATTTTTAACTTTTTTCTGACACTTCTTAAGTTGAAACAGACGATCTTGAAATATTTCATATATCATTGACATCATATGGTTGCAGGTTTTAATTTACCCAAGATCAAGCTGATCTAACCACTGCCTTGTTTGAACTTCAACTTAATCCTTGGACACATCACAAGTTTAATGAACTCATGCACATGAACGATTAACAAAGTTCTCATGCACATGAACTCAAGGGATAAAATGTTCATTAGCTCTGACGGAATTCCACTGAAGTTGCCGCACCTCCAATCCAACACCTTCAGCTCCCGTAAATCGCCTCTCTCTGCAGGGATAATACCACACACAAAGCTTTTGTGCAGTGAGCTGTATGGATGGAAGAAAAATAAATCAGAATAGTTTGAAGGCTGAACACCATTTCACAAGCACCTAACATATACGGTTCACAAATAATGTCTGATGCTCTCAGCGAATGGTCGTACATAATTCAGAAGATGCACGTCCTATAGTAAAACAGCCCCTGCGTGTCACAGCTATTACTTCTAACAGGAGCAGACACAGCTGCATAAGATGCACGTCTTATAGTAAACAGCCCCTGCATGTCAGTGGACTAGATGTTCAAAAAAATGCTGCCACAAACAGATAAGTGATGCTCACAGGAAAATATGTAACACTTGGATATAGACCATTGGAATTCATATGTGACCAAGCCTGGAACTATGCAACATTGGCGTGCCGTCCAGTATGGGTCGACGGGATCAGTGGCTCGGAACAGGGGCAACTCGTCGGTGCGAGTAGTCGGGCAGGACCCGAGCAGGAAGTAGATGGACTACTGTGGCAGGAGGCGCGGAGCGACTCGCCGCAGCGGCACATCTGCGGCCAGTACCTGATGTCAGTCCATGCGGTAGATGAGGACGGGCGGAGGAGAGGTGGGTGTGGTCGTGTGGAGACTGGGTGGAGAGCCGCTGGCAGGTGCGGCGTCCTTGGACTGGAGGTGGGCGCCGGAAAGGTAAATCTCCCAGCACTGGAATTCAACAAACACCTGCAGTGCAAACGCCAATCTCCACAGTACACCAGGAGGTGAAGTTGCATGGAGGAGGGCCAATCTCGACCAGACACCAGGAGCCAGTTAACGGGTAAGCACATGGAGCGACTCGCCGCAGCAGCACATCGGTGGGCAGTGCCCGCAGCGGCACATCGACTCGCCGCAGCACGCCCATGCGGCCGTAGATGACGACTGGCTGGAGAGCCAGTGGCGGGTACGGCGTCCTTGGACGGGAGGAAGGCGCCGGAGAGGTCAATCTCCAGCACTGGAAAGCGGCGGGAGGAGGGCGCCGGAGACGCGGATTTCGCCGGCGGCGAAATCGGCTAGGATATGATGTGGCTGTGATTAGGGTTCGGGTGCGGTCGTCCGGCCGGGTCCGATCGGGTCGGGTCGGACCAGGTACCTTATAGGCCCGGCCCACCTGTCAGTGAGGCGTCAGCGGTCACCGGCGCACCGGCCCTCCGCCCACCACCGCCGTCGCCGTGAGCGGCAGGGATGACCAACCCAAACAGAAGAAAAAACGTTTGACGTTTGGGCCCACGAAAGCCCAGCCCGAACCTTCAAATGCCCCGCCCGAAAAACTCTCCCGCCACCTTTCGCTGTTCCTCCTCTTCCCTTCTCCTTCTCCACCAAAAAACAGAGCACAGCCAAGAAACGCCAAGCGGAAATGGCGACACGGACGACCATCATGAAGATTCTTCGTAGGGAGCTCTTCCTCGGCTCCTCCCCTCCGCCAAACGCCGGGGCCACTTCATCGCTGGAGCTCGACCGTGTTGAGCCCCCGCTCCCCACGGCAAGGAGACGGCTCGCAACCGCACGGCAACCGACGCCGCCTCGGGAACGCCGGAACTCGACCTCGAGGAGCTCCACGAGGCCAAGACCAACTCGTCTGACGATGCCGCTCCCTCCACGGGTGTGGAAGACCTCGACGCCAACAACGCTTCCTCCACGGAGACCAAGAACGCCAAGTCCGCCGCCTGGGACCACAAGAACGCCGATTCCGACCCCAAGAACGGCGACTCGGCGGCCTCCGACCCGAAGCCGCTAGGCGTCGTCTTCCCCCACGACGCTCTGCCGGTGGTCGGCCATGACGGTCTACGCGGCGCCCCTCTCAACGTCGCGTCCACATCCACCGAGAAGTGTACTACGGTGAAGTTACGGCAGGCGCCACCTGCTCTGCCCCCTGCTGCACCAATGCGGAGGTCGCCGGGTTTTGCTGCAGAACGCCCAGCTTGCCCTCCTGCCGCCAGCGTAGGCCCTCTGGATGATATAGCCGACGTGAAGACCTTCTTCTTGGAGAAGCTGTTCGAGGAACCACTGCAAGATGAGAGCCGGGCGAAGCATGAGCCATGAGGGATACGTGGCTGCGTGTTCCTCCCTGAAGAAGCACCAGACGTACTGCCTGGCATGCTATCTCAGCGATGACAAGAAGAAGCATCCGCCAATTACAAACCAAATTCAAGAGGTTGCATTTTGGAATCGACTAATTTTCGAAGCACGTGATTAGTTTCGCTTGTAACATCAACTAATTTTTTTTGTAATTTCTCCTCAGGTAATCAAGCACATGAGGTCGCATCACAAGGGGGGTTGGTTCAAATGCGCCAAGAAAGGTTGCTCCGCGATGGCAAGTAACCTCAAGGACATTAGCCTTCACCATTCTTATGCCCATGAGCTGTAGGGCTTCATTGTAGCCTATAGAGTAGCTATTTTCTCATGAACTCCTATTTTTTCTTGAATTGCGAAACATGATTACAGAAGTTGCTGTTTGATGTCATTACAAACAATGCACATGATCAGCCCTTTGTAGAGCACATTCCTCTCAATACAGCTGACCATAAAAGCTTCTCATTGCGCCATCTTCACAAATGAAATGTCTTCTGGCAGTTGTTCGAAAGAATTTGCTTAAAAACTTGTATATATTCACGCTGGGGAGTGTGTGCCTATCCCTATGTAGGAGCAGACCTGGGCTGTCTGGCCCTGTTTTGTGTTGGGGCTGTTGCTCCGGCGATCACACTGTCTGTCTTGTCGTTCTCTTTAGTTTTCTTTTCGTTCTTTCAGTCAGACAGAAAAACCTTTGTTCTGCTATCCTTGATAACATAATCAGGCTAGAGGTGGAGGTGTTTGGAAAGAAAAAAAAAAATCTTCACAAACTGCTTGCAAGTTTCCGATTAAACCTGCAAAAAAAAAATCTTGCATTTAGATTCACAAAATGCTAAACACTTTATGTATTCAAGACCATGCTGAAGCTTTGTGTTGAAAATTCAGTTCAAGAAGCACTGAAACTTCTAGAACAGCACTTGGACATGAAATCGAGTGTATGATTCAGTACTGGAAAGGATGAATAGTAGGCAAACAAAAACAGAAGGTATTTGTAGAAAATAAAATATTGAGATAGATGTATTTTGTTTCCTAAGGATTCCTGTAGGCCTCTGAACGAGTAGTCAAGGATGAAGTTTCCGGCAGTACAAATCTTTGCCTAAAATTGCATGATACTTGTGGAACTATCTTTGATTTTATATTGTATTATTGTACTCGATTTAGGATAGCTAGACACGTAAATCCACTTGAAAAAATCAGATAAAAGGTAGACTAGCCATATATGACAGTTGCTCAACTGAACTTTTGTCGACAGCCCTTAGTTTCAGACAGACAGCGCTCACACAAGCAGAAATGACGCAAGAAGTAGGCCGTTCCGTTTCAGAATCCCAGATTGAATGCAGGAGCATCAAGTTCTTGGCTCCAGCTACTTGTCTGTGTCATTGATAATCGTCAGATATACCTTGCCTGTTTGCTCATCTTGTCACCCCTGATATGGGAAGCTCGAACCCAAGTCAATTCGCACCAAGTAACCTGTACCTTACCGTGTGCGTCGACTCCAGTAAAATGAAACAATGCACTGCATTAAGTGCACATTCTTTAATACAGCGGTGCATAAAAGCTACTCCTTGCGCCATCTTCACAAAGTGCTTGCAAGTTAAAGATTAAACCTGCAAAAAATTCTTGCATTTAGATTCACAAAATGCTTAGCTTTTTATGTATTCAAGACCATGCTGAAGTTTTGTGTTTAAAATTCAGTTCAAGAAGTACTGAAACTTGTAGAACAACAGTTAGACAGGAAAGGATGAATAGTAGTCAAACAAAAGTAGAAAAGAAAAACAGAAGAAAGTGTATTTTATTTCCCGAGGATTCCTGTAGGTCTGAACCAATAGTCAAGAATGAAGTTTGCGATAGTACAAATCTTGCCTAAAATCGCATGATACTTGTGGAACTATCTTTGATTTTATATTGTACTCAATTTAGGATAGCTAGACACATAGATCCACTAGAAAATTCAGACAAAATGAAAGTAGCCATATATTACAGTAGCTCAACTGAACTTTTGTTGGCAGCACATTCTGTAGTATAGACAGCCCATAGTTTCAGACAACGCTCACACAAGCAGAAATGACCCAAGAAGTAGGCCGATCTGTTTCAGAATCCCAGATTGAATGCCGCAGTATCAAGCTCTTGGCTCCAGCTACCTGTGTCGTTGATAATCGTGAGATATGCCTTGCATGTTTGCTCATCTTGTCACCCCTGATATGGGAAGCTCGAACCCAAGTCATCTCGCACTAATTAAGTAACCTGTACCTCACCGGTTTGTCGACGCCTGTAAAATGAAACAAAAGAATACACATCCAGTGGCAGTTGTCACTTTGACTGAGCAAGCCAAGCAAGCAAAGAACCGCACTGCAAAATTTGCTTCACAAGCAGAGAAATGCAGAGGCGGCAACTTGCAGTTTGCCGTCTGCCGGGGCCGGATGGTGACTCCGAATCCTCGCGCTGGCAATTCCTCATTTGTCCCTGCGGCCAGGTATGCGTGCAATGTAAGCGGAACAGGAACGATATATCACCACACGCTGACTGTTGTACACCATCTCAAACAGAAAAACACGCTAACGACGAGATAGATAATATGTCCATGCCTCCACAAGCTGTGGTGGCCGGTTCAGAGAAGCTGGTCGCGATGATTTGAAGTGTTTCCTGAGCCCAGAGTGTCAGGTGACAACATAAGGAGAGTCCTTGGACACAATACTATATACATGATGTCAGCATGGTGGCAACCAGATTACAAATGTCATCGCATAAGCAACTTCCTAAAGGTTCCTCTAGGTCAGAAACATTAGTCAAGGATGAAAAGATTGATGTATAGTTTGCAATAGCAGAAAGATTGCCTAAAATCGCTTGATTCTTGTAGAATCTTTGATATTATAATGTATTATTGCAATAAATTTAGAATATGCATAGCTGGAAAGATAATTCCACTTGAAAAATCAAACAAGTAAAATAATCATCCTTTTGAAGAGAATAAATCAAGTTTCTTCTGAATATTTACCTATACAGATCACAATGATGCACATCCAGTAGTAGCACTGTAGGCTGTAGCAGTAATTTAATTTCCAAAACATGCTTGGAAGTCGAGAAACTTTAGTGTTGGTTCTCTTTGTCGTATCTTCTCCATACAGGAGCTGCAACTGATTACTTATTAGTCTTAGTAACAAATACCATCAACTATGTATCTATTACAGATATGTAAAGATATGAAATTTATGATGCGCCCTATATTTTGTATTTTCAAACAGAGGAAGTGACCATTACAGAAAATAATGGCAATTTTTGTAAAGGGAGCTACAAAAAAAAACTGTAGAAATGGCCAATGCTTCACGGACTGAGCATGCAATGAAAACACAAAAGGGCATATTTCGTTTTCATTATTCCCACTAATATGCCTGTTACTCACAGCCAAAAACTCGTTTATATGGTCACAGAAAATATGTCATAGCAAATAAATAGACATGATTAGATCAAACTTGCAACATGTGCGCATTTAGTAATGCCCCCAAAAAATGGTATAAAGGTGACACTTTCAAATCGGCAGATTATTCAACAGACAGGTGTAAATCACTCAAGAAGGGCCGACTACTGACTATCTCACTACTTTGTTTTACTAGTACTATAAAAGCAAGTTAATGATGTTTTGATGTAACTGAAAATAAACTGCTACCTGTTCTGGTTCTGGATCATGTGCTGTCTCCTCTTCCTCCCTCTCAAGTACAGCTTGATAAAAAAAATTGGTGTGTGAGTGTCCTGATGAAGAGCAGATGCTTCTAGCTCTTTGCGTGTCAGGTTCTGTTAACATGCCCATTACGCCTCCATATCATTTTGTAAGCTGCTCCGCTTTAGAATCGTTTTCATTTGTAGTTAATCTGCTGCGACCCCTCTTGCACCTCAGTAAATTGACGAGAAATGGAATGCTTCTGTTGATACTACAAGTTAGCTCCTCCCTGCAGAATTTTCCCATGGTCCTCATCAGCTGCTGCCACAACATCCATCTATGCATCCATAGAAGCACCTCGGAAAAAAAAAGTATCAGCTTCGACAGCAAAAAACAGATAACCCATCTTTTGTATGTTTTCTACACTGCATTGTATGCTGCAGGGTATTATGCAAACTTACGGAGGCAGTTCATGGATTATCTAGCTTAGGAGTTAGGCCCATATATCTGTTTCGATAATGAGCTTAACTCCACATGTATAATCCTCTATACAGCTACTTTTGTTTATATTCTGATGTAAAGAGCATAAGTGCTATGTCGGCAAGTGGTATGGAAACACCACTACACTAATCACATACAGCTTTCACAGGAACAGCTCTAGAAGCAAAATTTATAAAGTTAAAATAGCAGCAATGATGTTATAGACTTGCCAATTGCAGGTAAACACAAGTTAACAGAAGGTTTCGTTGAGAAGTAGAGAGCATACTTCCAAGAGATCAGGGCCTTTGAGCATCTGGAGGAGGAGACCTATAAATCCGACTGAACTAGAGTGCAAAAATCAAGCTCATCTGTCGATCATATGCTTATTATGATACTACTGGAAAGGGAAACGTTTCTGTACAGATATGTAACTGCAAGTCATGGAGTAACAACCTAGTGTAGCATGAGAAGAGTTTCAACTTGAACCATCAGGTTGGCATGAAGGAACACCATCCGTGCATTTGCAATTCGCACCCCCACAATTTTTTACGTTGCAAAACTGTCCGTCTCCCTTTCCCTATCCACGAGAAATCACAAAATCCTCTTTCAAGGTTCTTGATCTGGACTCGTAGCTGTATCCGTGCCGCCACTTCCAGTTCTGTTGTATCTCCAACTTTCGCCAAGATAGATGGCGATGATGCGCCGAACAGGTTACAAGGTGTTTGTGAATTTCATTGTTTTGTTTATGAGAATAGCCAAATCATTGTTTTATTCAGTAAAACATTTAGTTTAAATCTGCTGAATTTTGCCCTTCGAATCTACCTTGGACTTCTGTATTCAAGATCATGCTGAAACTTTGTGTTTAGGACTCAGGTCAAGAAGTACCAAAACTTCTAGGAGAACAGTTGGACAGGAAAGTGAATATACGATTCAGTACTGGAAAGGATGAAGAGCAGGCAAACAAAAACCAGAAGATATTGTAGAAAATGAGATATTGAGATAGATGTATTTTTTCAAAGTTCAGAGTGTTCTTGGGTTAAATTTGAGATGAACTACGACTCACTGTTTCTTCTAGAGCTGAAGATGTTGTAATGTTTACTCCATCAGAATACATTGTGATATCAAAATTCGTGCAATTTCCTTTGGTGCATATACATAATATTCCTTGTATCTGATAAAAAGTGAACCAAGAGAAAAAACATGATACAGCCTGATGTCTGAAGCTACATTATGTTCACCAGAATGCACTGGTTCATAAAAAGGATACATGAGTTTCTAGGACTTCAATTTAATTGACATCCTAGACCCAACAAGAAATTAGGAACTTCAGTAAGGTTCAGGCTAGACAGGGAAAATTAGAATATTTATTCTTAGGAAATTTGGGTGTCCATGAACTTTGAGCATAATTGTATAGTTTCTGAAAATCATCCAACAATGCAACTTAAGTTTGGACGATGCTATACATACGACAATATCTGTCCGATTTTCGTACGACAAACCAGGAGAAGCATTCCTATTGGACTCTTCAGGGAGCACCTTTGTTGGATTAGTGTTGTACAAAAAATTGTATAAGAAAACAACGTACGCATAGCAGAGCAGATTCAAGAGAACGAACATTAATGGGACATTTGGTTCAGTGCTACTTAAAAAGAGTAACTTTGTGCAGCAGACAAATTACGAGCCGATTACTGTATCGTTCAGTTTCACATGAGAACCATTAAAAAATAAGCTCTAGGGTCGCCTGAGGACAGTTCCAGCACTGAAGTTCAACACATCTACCATACACCCCGCGTGTCGCCATTATTCTGCACAATGATCTGCCAATGGTACTGAATGGGGGACAACAGCCCAAATCGGGATAAGGCAGCAGTGTTTCAGGTAAGATTCCTTAACCCTGATAGCACTTTGGGAAGAGGTTTGGGATGTCTTTGCAAGGATCACAGATATTTACAGGTCCGAGATGCAAAAACGGTTAGTTGACTTCATTTTATCCGATTGTTTGGATCCAACGGTCCAGAACTGGCCAGAAGATGGTAGTACCAGCAGCCCTTGTTGCAGTAGATCTTCTCTCATTGTAGAACAGAGAATGTACCTCAGAGATTGCTGATGCTCATAGATCACTTTTATGCAGAATTGTAGTACAGCTGATACTCGTATTTCAAGATGAGACAGGTGGTTCTAGAGCCAAGTTGGTAGTGAGCTTAGAGCATACTAGGATAATGCCCTTGTATATTTGTTGCTTCCATATATGTATCTTGAAATTGTGTAAATGAACATGGAAGAACATTTGCAAGTCTTAGCACAAATCATTAAAGCATGCCCAAATTACAAAATACTTTTTTTATTTCTTGGAACTTCCAAAGTTTCCGGAATTTGCATATGTGATATGTGGGGACTGTCTATTATTAACCTTTCAATATTTTAAAGAAAAAGTAAAGTAGAACAAATTGCTGAAATAAGGCATGAAAAGAACGTCTTCCCGTCGAATATATGGATGCATGCACACACCAAAAAGATCCCAATCTTTTTTTTCGTGAAAACGCAAAACTTGCGTCTCGATGCATTGATAGAAATTGAATTTGTTGACAGATCATATGGATAGCAGATCTGTATAACCCATTGCATACCAGCTGCAAACCATATATATCTTGATTTTTGAAGGAGTAAAATGTTATTTGAGCAATATGATGAGTAAACTACAGAAAACCACAACAAAATAGGGTAGGTCTAACACAGGACCATAATTCATGTAATTTTTTGGACATAACAACATATTTTGACATAATCCATGTCATTTAATCCAAACCTACTTTTGGCCTCCCCTAACACAAAAACTGATGCACCCCCCACGTATCAGGTCATGAGTAGTAGCACAGAGAACCACGCAAGCCCAAGAAGGCGCCATCAGCCACAGCATATATGTTCAGCCAGTGGACAACTAATTAAATGTCACGTAGGGTTGGGCTTGCATGGTATCTCTGTGACATGTATGAGCTGACCTGTGAAGTCTAAATGTTAGTTTTTGTGTTAGGATATAAAAAATCCTAGACCTGGTTATATGAAAGGAACTACCTCAAAACATGTGGTTATGTGAAAAAAAAAAACGTCGTTTCGTTAGAACTGTCCTAAATGCAGAACATAGTATGTGCACTCAGAAACAATACATGTTGCACAGTTCACAACATACAAGCCATTTCAAATATATAACAGATACCGGAACAAGCCTCTGTTTTTCACAAACTGATAAAAAAAATGTGACCCTATTGAACAGTTTCTAATTGCATCCAAGAATCTAACTACAAAATTATAATAAGTTAACTATCTGGGCAACTCCATGTTCATCCTTGTGATATTGGGTGTTATCCAAATGGGGTTTGGCCAGTTGCACCAAAGCTTGGATACAATTTCTTCCTTGTTGCCATTTTCCAAGTTGAGAATACCTATATCCCGGTGATTCTTCTTGTACTTCGAAATATATACCTCATCATCCGTGAAATAAACACAATTTGCCTTCAATTGCGGGTATTCTTCAGCACTAAGGCATTGGGACTGACCACGCCCAAGAAACAACACATGATCATGCAAGCCATTCATTTTTACAAGCCTTTTTGCTTCCATATCAGCTTTATATACCATTATTTTCTCAGTCTCTATGAGAATCTTATCTGTGATTTCAATTTGCCTGCAAACTTGCAACAGGTCACCACATGGGGTCTGAACAGCATATATCCACCCATCTGTCTCACTAATGTAATTCTCCATCTCGTCTGCAATAATATTCCGTGTGATGGTAGGACCGGTAAGATCAAAAGCATCGATTCCTCCGAATGTCGTGAATGCGTACAAAAGACCATCCATGTGGATGCATTGCTGATAGTCTGAACCCGGTGGCAGCACAGTCCACTTACAATCACCTACCCTTGTAAACAAAAGCTTGCGGTATGGAAGGAGGATGAGAACCACAATCTGGCTTCCCGTGGACAGATCAGGAAACACAAATGCCCTGAAGTAGAGGCAGTCACGGAGCTTATCCAGAGCATGGATTGCCACATCGGAGTCATCCCACAGCTCATACTGAATAACTGCTCCGGCATTATCTAACACCGGCTCTACGTGCTCAATGGTGATCACGGGCGGGAGAGCTATCTGTTGGCCAGTTATCGGATTGAGAAGGTGAAGCTCAGACTTGTCATCTGCGGTGACTAACCAGCCATGGGAGGACCCAATCAGATGCCTATTGCGGATGGGTGGATCTGGAAGAGTAATATTGTAGACCCTCTTTTCCGCGAGGCTGTAGAGACAAGCTACATTGTCAGCAACAGAGTCAGAGGTGTAGAGGAGGCAAGGTGTCTGGGGCCGTTTGTACTGCTCAAGCTGGCTGCGTAGGATGGTGTAGGCGGAGCGCCAAGAGGAGCAGACAGAGCCCGCACGTATGAAGTCGGGGATCTCTAGGAGGGCAAAGATATCCATCAATACATCCACAGGCAGCTCCGGCAGCTCCGGCGAATTCCGCAGCGCGGTCTCGGTCTCCATCAGCGGCGGGTCTTTTCTGAATTCTCTGTGTGAACACGGCAAAAGAGCCAGCAGCTTAGGCAGAATTCTGAAGGCAAGATGCCCTAAGCTCATTATCCTGGCGACACTACACGCCTCCATTGGGGCAATTGCGAAATCTGGCCTTTCCGGAGATGAATCGCTTCTGCAGCTACCAACCACACTTCGCAATTCAACCTAGGATGAAGCAGAGAGAGGGGAGGATCCTCCCTGCAGCACTTATAGTACAGTGCGGCTGAACCAACCTACGGAGGACTCAACTCTAATTCGAGTAGGAGATGAGTCCGAATTCAAGAACGACAGTAGCAAATTTTCTGCCCAGGGATTTTTTGAAGTAGAGACTTGGGAGAAGATTCGGATTTGCAAGCCTAACTCCTACGCGCGCGCGCCTCGGACGGATCCCGATTCTGCTCAGCAACGACATCTCAGGGGAAGAACAAACTGACCAGCGGAAATGACCAGCATAAGGCCAGCTGGGGGCTCCGTCATCCTCCGAGTTGGGCACCGGGATGGAGGCAGCGGTATATGGGACGAGCAGGAGGGAGGTGGCGGTGAGATGGAGCTCGGCGGCGCAGGAGGCAGGAGGCAGGTTTCGATGTTCCTACCTTGGGGGACTGGACCTGGAACGGAACTGCCGGTTCATATGCTTCTATCCGTTGAATGCCCGTGCGTTCTACGGTCATCATTCATCAAGCTTCTTTCCGGCTGAACCTAAAAATATTAGTAGAACATTCGAACGTTAAAATCACCAATTCAAGAGAACGAACATGCATTTGGAGCTATTTAAACCATAAGATTATGCTACAGTGGTCATTGCTTATGTCTTTCCTTTTCGTTTCCAACCAACACCTCGGCTTCGACTATTTATTCCCGTGCTTCATAGTCACCCCCACTCTAGCAACACCGTCTTTGATAGTCACTCAATTCCAACACATGTCATCCAGTATTGCGCATAAATGTTTTCTCCGGCTAAGTCGAATGATTGTTATCGTTCACATATCGTATGGCTTCGGAGAGATTGCAAAAATCATATCCGTCTTTCGACAATTATTGATTGTGGTGGTTTCCCCTCCGTCTTGGAGTTGTGAAATATAGCGCGTTCCATAATACTTTGGCAAGCTAGAGACACCCGAAAGGATGTTCTATTTTTATCTCATTTCGTAGTTTCAAGCATACCTTAGATCCAAGAGTTCAACTCATAAGAAATGCACATGAAAATTTACTATGTACGCAAAATAGTCACGTAATATTTATATTAGTGACATTAAGATTCCACTTTATTTGAACTGTAGTTCGATAAAATATAAAATAATCGTGTATGACAAGGTATCGATTAATGTATAATTTGAAACTACGATATACGTTATTTCCTTCCACTTCACATGTTATGTCTTCTTGTGGTGAAACTCTTCTCTGAGGCCACTTTCTAATAAGACACAAGAGTTTTCTTCCGTTGTTGCCCCCCTCTGATCTTAGCCCTTGGCCTTGTCATCCATATTGACGCTTGGGTAACCGGAGGCATTGTAGCACCCACCGCAATGGAAGCTTGGCATCCCTTAATGTGGATGCCTCGTTAGGCTCCTGAAGGCAGGCACATGGTCGCACTATCGTCATCCTATACCTAAATGCATTCTTAATATGATATATTATGGCAAGCTCCTGAGAACTTGATATTATGTTATAATACTACATGTTGATTTAGGTGCCATGACAATGGCTTCACAAGAGAAAACAATCATAAAGTAAAAAAAGCAGAGTACATTTTAGAATTTGACCCCTACCAGCATTAAAAAAATAAAAAACTGAATTTATCAGGTAGGGCTTAAGAAATGCATTGTAATATAGCTAAACAATCACCAGATTTCAAAAATATAGCTAAACAATTCACCACTAATGATCTTTTGTATGTTATATAGTTCCCTTCCCAAAAATTTATAACTAGTCTAGTTAATCAATTAATGCAGCCCGTTGAACTCTACAACAACTTGACCCTCGCCAACAAATAAATCAAAATGTAAGACAAAACTAAAATAATAGGATGCATTTCATATTTTCTAAAGTATTTCTAAATAAAACAAATATAGCTAAAAATTGTCTTTGATGAACCGTTGTGTAATAACTCTCTTCCCAAGAAAATGTAACTCATCGAGTGATTAATGCAGCATGGTGCACTCTACTGATTGGATAATTTCCTCGTTCAAACAAATTACAGTGTTAGAGCCATTCCAAGGATGAGGCTATTACCAATAGCAAGTGAAGGTGCACAGATAATGTACAATTTCACTCTGGATAATTGTTATACAAGAAAATGCTCAAGAAATTAGAAGTACGATGGTGGAAATTACACTGCTTATTTCAATGCTTCACCTATGACCTAACCAAGCGCCCATTCATCCATGGAACTTGAGTGAAAGTGGTCTTTCTAACACTATTTATTATGATAGTTAATTCTCTCTTCCTTTCAATAGCTCTTGAGCAACAAGCATCCGTTTGCAAATGACCTACTAAATAACAATGAAAACATTAAGCATAAGTTTGAATGTGAATAGAATGGTATATTGAAAAAGAACAAATAAGGTAAAGTATATAAGATTTACTTTAAGACATGAAAGCTTAGTGTGGCTACTTGAAGGAAACATATGTTTTTAATGTATTTTCTGGAGATGATTTATATGAATTACCTATATTCCATAAATGAATTTCATTTATTAGTTTCAAATAGCTTAACACATGAGCACGAATACATCAATAAAATTTAAACAAGTAACATATATAATCTCAAATCTACTGTAGTTCCACAAATTCTATGAAACTGTCACTCCTCGCGTCACTGCATGTTTGGAAGCAAGCCAAAAAAAATAACTGTGATGAAGAATCATCTCCAAGAAAGCATAAAACTTATAAGTACCACATGCCAGACAGTAGGCACACATCGGGTAACAAGGCTGAGTGACTTATCCCTCAAGGCTCTCAAGATAAATATGACAAGATGTAGTATCTTCTCTTATTGCTGACTGAATAGTACATGATAACTGGATGGTCTAGGAGAGAGGAACTTATATGCATGTAGATATTTATATCGGCAGGTAAACTTGGAATATCACATGAAAGATGGTTATGTGCTAGATTCCTATTCCAAGAAAATAATTGTACATAAAAAAAATCTGATGCGGAACAAAAAATGACACGAAAACAAACATTTTCCCTGTAAGTATGTACACTGCTTACTGCAACACAAAGGTAAAAAAAAAGACGGTTGGTCACAAAGTTTGTCCAAGAGTCCCAGGATAATTAGAGTCATGGACATGCATCTTATTGTCCCTGTAGTATGATACTAAGCTAGATTGAAGAAGCTTATGTCAGCTGTATTTCTCCCCGGTAATTAGAGTCATGGATATGCATGTCAGTTAAAAGTCAAACCAGAAACGAACATGGTGACATATAATATGTTAGTAATTAATTTGTTGCTCATTATTTAGTAATAATTGATCTCCATCACCAACGCTAGACAAATCATAGAAAACAGCCAAAGGAAATGAGGAATACCCCGATGAATTGGTCCCAACTCCTTGACCCTTACTTATCGATGTGCGACTGGCCGGTGGACACAGCGGCAATGGAACATTACAAGTTGTACTGCAAACTCAGAATATTAAGAAAACATTGTTCAATGATGTGCTCGTAGGAGACGATCTAGCGGTAGAATAAGCATATCGGCTACCTGAAACCTGAACAATTTGGAAGCAAAAAAACATCACCATCGATTACAATTAGTGGTGATGTTGGTTACCACTGAAATCAGAGATTCAATGATGAGGAGGGCCTCTGCTAGGGTTGCCACAATTGGCCATCCATGGGGACGTATTTTCCTCCACTCGGATGGTGGTAGATCGGCCGACGTAATCCTATTGACTCTCGGGTGGACTGGTGAGAAAAAGACAGTGGTACGGGCATGACGAGCAGGTCATTAACCACGATCATTTGCTTGAGCACATGGTGATCTGACGAGAGAAGATGGTGTGGAGTGGAAAACGTGGACCCTGATACGCCATAAACGTATCTATAATTTCTGATGTTCTTTGTTATTTTCATGTTATTTGCTACATGTTTGCTATACACTTTATGACATTTTTATCAATCTTTTGGGACTAACCTATTGAATAGATGCCACAGAGCCAGTTCATGTTTTCTGCTGTTTTTTGTTTCAGAAGAGTTGTTCTGTAAATATTCTCGGATTGGAAAACTCGAACCCCGGAAGTCTTAGAAAGTTGTCGCGCACACGGAGTCCGGAGGAGACCCGGAGAGGGCCACAGGGGCCCCACACCATAGGACGGCGCGCCCCTGTCCGCGCCATGGGGTGGTGTGGGCCTTCTGGCCGCCCACCGACGTTGCCCCTTCGCCTATTTAACCCCCTCGGGAGGTTAACCCTAAGTAGATCCACCTTTTCACGAAAAACACCAGAGGCCGTCGTCATCGTCAACCCTAGTTCGGGAGGGTTCTAAAGCTCTCCCGGGCACCCTACCGGGAGGGGAAATCATCACCGGAGGGCTCTACGCCACCATGCCCGCCTCCGGAATGATGTGTTAGTATTTAATCCTTGGACTACAGGTCCATATCAGTAGCTAGATGGTTGTTCTCTCCTCTTTATGCCTCATGTTTAGATCTTGTGAGCTGCCTACATGATCAAGATCATCTTATTGTAATGCTACATGTTGTGTTTGTTGGGATCCGATGAATATTGAATGCTATGTCTCTTGATTATCAATCTATTAAGTTATCTTCATGTGTATGTTATTTATGATCTTGCATTCTCTCCATTATTAGTAGATGCTCTGGCCAAGTAGATGCTAGTAACTCCAAGAGGGCGTATTTTTGCTCGATAGTGGGTTCATGCCTCCCTTCTACTCACGCTTAAGTGACAGAAATGTAACAGGTGGGGAATGTGATGTTGCTACTAGGGATAAAACAATGATGTTTACATTGTTTACATTACACGGTTTGATTAATTCAATTATCTGTTGCTTGCAACTTAATACCCAATGTTTGTTCGGATGATATTCTGAGGGTGGATTATTAGTCATAGATGCGGTTGGATAACGGTCTATGTATTTTGTTGTAATGCCCGCATGAATCACATAGTAATCATCATTTCATGCATGTTTCAATATTTGTCAATTGCTCAGCTGTAATTTGTTCACCACACATGTTATTTATCTTCTATGGAGAGACACCACTAGTGAACTGTGGACCCCGGTCCATTACCTCATACTGATAATACAACCACTTCAATTATTGTTTTCATACTGTTTTCACACTGCTACTACCGTTTTCACATTGATCTCCTACTGTTTTCCGCACCATACGTTTAACCGCTTTATTTTCAGCAAAACCGGTGAGGTTGACAACCTCATGCTTCGTTGGGGAAAAGTAAATTGATTGTGTTCTGTAGGTTCCACGTTGTTGCTGAACCGTTTGTGCGCTCTACCATATCAAATGCATCAAC
The DNA here is from genome assembly GCA_028641055.1 of Alopecurus myosuroides. Lineage (NCBI taxonomy): Eukaryota > Viridiplantae > Streptophyta > Magnoliopsida > Poales > Poaceae > Alopecurus > Alopecurus myosuroides. The sequence continues at coordinate 300,677,950 of CM054061.1, forward strand.
TTAAGAAGTTGCTTATTTATCCTACTAGTCGATTCAACCTTGATTTCTTTATGATGGGAAACTTGTTGTTGTGCTCTTCACACCTTGCACTTGGGGTTTACCAACGAGGGTGTCAATTACACCATCAAGATTTTCTAGCGTTGTTGCCGGGGAGGAAGAGAATTTATACAAGGGGAGTCTCTCAATTCTAATCTCGTTACTTTGTTTTAGTTTTTCTCAGTTTATTTTATTTTGTCTTGTTTGCTTCTGTATATCAAAAACACATAAAAAATTGTTCTTATTCTAGTTGTTATTTTTATCCTATTTTTAATCTTGCTAAAATGAGTACCCCTCAGAACACTAAGTTTTGTGACTTTACTAGCACCAACAACAATGATTTCATTAACACACCTATTGCTCCACCTGCTCCTACTACTGATTTTTATGAGATTAAGAATGCACTATTAAATCTTGTTATGAGAGAGCAATTTTCTGATATTAGTACTGATGATGTTGTCGCTCATCTTAATAATTTTGTTGAACTATGTGAGATGCAAAAATATAAAGATGTATATGGAGATATTATTAAACTAAAATTGTTTCCTTTCTCTTTGAGAGGAAGAGCTAAAGAATTATTGTTATCTTTGCCTAAAAATAGTATTGATTCTTGGACTAAATGTAAAGATGCTTTCATTGGAAAATATTATCCTCCTGCTAGGATTATATCTTTAAGAAGTAGCATTATGAATTTTAAGCAACTTGATAATGATCATGTTGCTAAAGCTTGGGAAAGAATGAAATGTTTAGTAAAGAATTTCCCTACTCATGGACTGACTACTTGGATGATCACCCAAACTTTTTATGCATGACTGAATTTTTCTTCAAGAAACCTTCTGGATTCAGCCGCTAGAGGAACCTTTATGTCCATGACTTTGGGGGCAGCAACAAAACTTCTTGATTATATGATGGTAAATTATTCTGAATGGCACACTAAGAGAGCTCCAACAGGTAAGAAGGTAAATTCTGTTGAAGAAACCTCCTCTTTGAGTGATAGACTTGATGCTATTATGTCTATGCTTGTTAATGGACATGCTCGTATTGATCCAAACAATGTTCCTTTAGCCTCTTTGGTTTCTCAAGAAGATCATGTTGATGTGAACTTCAACAATAATGCTTAATTTTGGTAGCAACAACTATAGGCAATATCTTCCTAATAATAATAATGGTTATGTAAATTCTTATGGTAATTCCTACAACAACAATAAAAGTGTACCCTCTAATCTTGAAAACATGCTTAAGAATTTTATTAGTACACAAAATGCTTTTAACAAATCTGTTGAGGAAAAGTTTGGCAAAATGGATGTTCTTGCTTCTAAAGTTGATAGCCTTGCTCTAGATGCTGATCTTATTAAAATTAAGGTTATGCCTCATGATGTTAAAGAAAGCAAAACTTTGAATTCCATCCAAATTCGAATTGATGACAATGTTAGGATGTTAGCAAAATTGCATGCTAGATGGGAAAGTGAAGACGAATTAGCTAGAAAGAATAATATAGCTAATGTTTGTACTATTACCACCACTAGTAAAACCGAAACTTCACATTCTAATAAACCTTCTACTATTAAGGGTGAAGTAATTGGTGTTGGCAATGTATCCACTTCTTCTTCTAAATGTTTAAAATTTCCTAAAACCACTAAAATTGTTCCTGGTAAAGGTGCTGAAATTTTTCTGGGTATGGGAGACAATGGTCCCATTACTTTTGATAAGAATGATCTTGACTTGGATAATTGCAACCAATCTGAAGTAATTATGTTCCTAAAAAATCTTGCTAATAATCCCGATGCTAATAATATTAATATGGCTTTTACAAAACATATTACAAATGCTCTCATGCAAATTAGACAATAAGAATTAAAATGTGAAGCCTCTATTCCTATAAAATTAGAAGATGGATGGGATCCCATCATTAAAATGAAGGTGAATGATTTTTATTGTAATGCTCTATGTGATCTTAGTGCTAGTATCTCTGTTATGCCTAAGAAACTTTATGATATGCTTGATTTAGCACCATTGGAACACTGTTATTTGGATATTCGTCTTGTTGATAATGTTAGGAAGAAACCTTTGAAAGTAAAGTATGGGCACCTAGAGGGGGGTGAATAGGTGCTACGACCAATTTTAATTTTTCTTACACAATTAGGCTTGACAAAAAGGTAAATTATCTAGATGATGCAACTTCGGTGAATTTACCTATATGACAAGGACAAGCACAATAACAATACAAGCAAGTGTAAAGGGGAAGGGAACGAGGTAACCGATATGAAGCACACGGATACAAGATGTATTCCTGAGTTCCTCCTTGTTAAGGGAGTACGTCTAGTTGGAGGGGTGTGAGCTCGCCACGAAGACCTACTCAACGCCACAAAGGCCTCACGCTATTCTCCGATGAACCCCGCCACAAAGGCCTAGTCCACCTTCCACTATTGATCCCCTTTGAGGCGGGAATCGAATCCTTTACAAACAAGCTTGGGGCACACACCCACAACCAAATTGGGGGCTCCCAACAATCACCAATCACCAACAAGTGTAGCAATGGAGTCTAGGTTCTCCACATGGAAACCCTAGACTAGATCCCTCTAGAACATGAGGGGGAAATGAAGATCGACTTGGTGAAGATGTAGATCGGGGTCTTATCTTTGAATCCTCCAAGTATCAACGAGTTTGGGTGGAGGGATTGGGAGAAATCTAGATTTTGGAGGCTCAATAGATGCTTGTCTTCAATGCTGGTTCGAGCAACCCTTTGGAGAAGAAGGGGATGGGGTATTTATAGCCCCCTCCCCAAACTAGCCGTTTGACCTTTTTTCGTGCCTGGCGGTACTACCGCGGGGGTTAGCGGTACTACCGCTACCTGGTAACATAAGCAGTACTGCAGCGTCCCAGTGACGGGGGGCAGCGGTACCACCGCGGAAGTACCTTGGTACTTCCAGCAGCGGTACTACCGCTAGTGACCACCGTTATTACCGCTGGCCACAACTTCGAAATAAATCGAAGTGGCTGGCGGTAGTACTAGGGCACTACAGCTCTAGTACCGTAAACGTTACCGTGAGAAAAATCTCGCTGGCGGTACTTTGACCGGTACTGCCAGCGGTACTACCGCTTCCTGGAAGCAGCGGTACTACTGCTGGTGGTAGCGGTACTACCGCCGAGCAAGGCTTTGCTCCTTAACCAAGTTAAACACAGCGGTACTACCGAACCTGTATCGCTGAAGTACCGCTGGCGTTACTTCTGGCGGTACTGGGAGCGCTACTAGCGCTGAGGCGCCCGGTACTACCGATGGATCAAGTTGATTTTGGTGTCTTTGTCTTTGAACACTCTTCCCTTTTAGCGTTGAGATGATATTTCCTAAAAATAACTTAGAAGCACTATTAGATACTTACTATTGTTGTTATCAACTCCAAAACCTAAGAGAGATCAAAATGCAAATGCGCTTTCAATCTCCCCCTTTTTGGAGATTGATCACAACACCACTAAGAGAGGTCTAAAAATTTGAGAGAGCACTTCTTGAGAGAGTGATGCGTCAAGAATGTTTGCTTAATGAGGCAAACTTTTGTTCTCTTTTGAAATGTGTGCTCCCCCTAACTTTTAGAGACCTAGCAAGGATATAAATTATATAACAAGGAATACTTGCCACAATAGATATATCGATAAAACCATAAAATCCATAAACCAAATGGTTCAACACAAATAGCACACAAAAGTATGGGACACACCACAAAACATCAAAGTTTGACAAACCCCAAGCAAACAATAAATGATTCTATATAGAACTCTCTCCCCCTTTGGTATCAAGACACCAAAAAGGGAAGAGGCGATGCTAACATCCCTGGAAGTCACTCGTCGGGGCTGGAGGCACTAGCTGGGCTTCCAAGACCACGCTCGTCCTCTGAGTCGACATCTTCCACTCCATCATCAGTATCACCACGAGTCCAAGGCTCATGAGAAGTGGTAGCATCATCAAGAAGGTCTCGATCCACCCAAGTGTTACCTTGCTTTGACTTCCACTCCCTGGAGGAGGTGATCTTATCCTCAGAAGCTAGACGAACAGGCACCCCAAGATGGGAAAATCTCTCACGAGTAAGCTGACGCTCCTTCTTGCTACACACATGAGCAAGATAAGCCTTGTTCTCCATGTCAATCTGACGGCAGAACACCTTCTTCAGAGTCGAGGACATCCACATGCGAAAGCCAGACTTCCGAGCTCTCCCCTCCATCTCGAAATTTGAGTCACTAGAGCCATCAGTGTCAGGACCAAGATCATCCGGACCTAGCAAGGGAGTGGCATGCTTCTTGACTCGTAGATCCTTGACAGGGTGAGTAGTGAGCTCTTGGTCATTGTCCAAGAGAGCATCAGAGAGTTTGGCATTGCGCCAAGTAGTGGCAATGAGCTTGAAGACCAAAGCAACAAACATAGGATCTTTCCTCCTCATCACACAGTTATACATTTCATTCCACAGGATATCCATCACATCGAGCCGGAGGCCATCACCACGACGCCTATGAGTGTACACCATCAAGTCAGTGAGTGAGCTATGAATCTGATCAAAGTTGCCAACACGGGGAGCCAAAGTGTTCCTGTAAATCCCGTGGAGGATATCATATACTGGCAACTGATTCTTGGACTGACCAACCACAGCACGGCCAGGGATATACAGATTATACATCTCAGTAGGGGCCATAGACTTCTCCGGGTAGGGAACCCGGAAGAAAGTACTGTGAAAAGAAGCATCGGGGATCTCCCCAAAGTCCTGCAGACCCAGCAAAGTAGCAAACTCAGTCCATGAAGCAGAAAACTTCTGGTTCTTGGTCATCCAAGTGATCCTCCTCTCATCAGTATGGAAATATGTGTGGCATAGAACTGGCCCACGAGGTTCTCATCATAGTCTTCATTGATCTCCATGAAATCCAGAAGACCAAACTCCTCACAGATCTCCAAAGCCTCACCAAAGTAGTCCATCTTGGATCTCATGAAAGGAACATTGATGGAGAATTGATTCACTACCTTGTTCTTGTTCAGCAGGTACTCCTCATAAAAGATCCTCTCCCCAGAACGAGTCCAGAAGCACTCGTTTGCCCAAGATTCCCTTGGCTTGTTGTAGGGGTTGGTCCTCCTCTCACGACGAAACTTCTCATCAGACATGTTGACAACTTATTTATCTCTTGCGGCATGTGATTTCATCATCACGGACCTCTGTCTCTTTGTTAGATTACCCTGTGGCATAATCTATGGAGTCTCATCTTACTCGGGATTCTTCCGAGTCCTCTTAGTTGCACGCTTGCGACCTCCACCCTTAGAACCACTAGCACCTGCACCTAAGATAGCATAGGGGGATACCAATGAGGTAAGGTTAACTTTAATCAAAAAGATCTACGAGAAAATTCACAAAAGAACTAGAAGTGCAAAAAACTCCAGAAAGCGGTAGTACCGCTGGGGCCACGGTAGTACCGTTGTCTCCAGCAGTTCCATCCATAGCGGTAGTACCTCTACTGGCGGATCTACCATGGCACCCAATGGGACAACCGATTCCAATCTAGATGAAATGCACCAATAGTTTTTAGGGAATTTTCTCGACTAGGAATCACAACTAACTACTTCTAGACTAGGAGATCTCTAGAACCCTAAACATCATCATCTCACAAGATTACTCGAGTGAGAGAGATTGAAAGGGTTACCGGAGCTCATCCTCGTGGAGAAGGAGTTGGGTGTGATCCCCGGGCTTCCTCCGGCGTGATTGGAGCACTCGATCATCGGAGAGAGCCCTCCCCGGTGGATGGAAGATTTGGCGGCGGCGAGATCCGGTGTGGGGAGAGGATGAGGGAGAGAGGAGGTAAATGGGTAACTCCCTCTCCCAGATCCGTATTTAACCCCACGGATTTACACTACATCGGTAGTACCACTGTGCTCAGCGGTAGTACCGCCCACCTGGGACTACTGGATCCAAGAGGTAGTACCGCTCCTGGGTCTGTGCTGGGCACGAGCCCCTATAGCGTTAGTACTGTGCGCGGCCACCGGTAGTACCATGCGCTGGGTACTACTGTCAGTTAAAACGGTAGTACCGCTGAAGCTGGAGGTAGTACCGCTAGCCAGGTCTTCCTTCCACCAAGAGATCAAAGTGATTAAAATTTTCGAAAGAGAACATGTCTAAGGGGGAAAACATTGGGCTTGGGATAAGAACTCAAACTGAGATGGTACTGCACACTCAAACTTTTTCAAGGAAGACAAAATTAGAATAAGGAAAAGAGAGAGTGTGTTTCCCAAACAACAACAACGACTCACAAAACACAAAGAGAGAAGGAAAAACACAATGAATAACACCACATAAGAACCAAAACAAGAACCAACTCTTCAAGAGAAGAGTTTGGTGTACTAAGCCACCATGGAAGAGAGCATGGTATGTCACCGCGAATATATATCTTTGGTACATTGCCAATTATCGACATTGAAGCTCACAATTCAACATTAGAAAAAGAGAGATAACAATGAATTTTTGCTTTGGGCATAATGGGGAGAGGGAGAGCCCAATGTGTTAGGATAACACTCCCCCTATGTCCATGCCTACACCTAGACACAAACACGTTTCAACTAAGGGGGTGTGTGCAAGATCCTCAAGTCAAACTCCTAGAATCAATGATGTTTAGTTCATTCCTCAATAATATGAATCTTGCATCATCGAGTGGCTTTGTGAACATATCCGCGACATTGTCCTTGGTGGGCACATAGGCTAGTGCAATATCACCTCTTGCCACATGGTCTCGGATGAAATGATGGCGAATCTCAATATGCTTCGTTCTTGTGTGTTGCACGGGGTTGTAGGCGGTCTTGATGGCACTTTCATTGTCACACATGAGAGGCAACTTATCCAAATGAACGTCATATTCCTTGAGAGTTTGCCTCATCCATAGAAATTGGGTGCAAGCACTTGCGGCGGCTACATACTCGGCTTCGGCGGTGGAGAGAGATATGCAATTTTGCTTCCTGGAAGACCAACTCACCAAAGACCTACCAAGGAATTGGCAAGCCCCGGAAGTGGAATTCCTATCATCTTGATCACCGGCCCAATCGAAATCCGTGTAGCCCTTGAGAGAGAATTGTGCCCCCTTTGGGTACCACAAACCAAACCATGAGGTATGAACCAAATACCGAAAGATCCTATGGACCACCACTAAGTGGCTTTCCTTAGGAGCCGCTTGATACCTTGCACACACACCTACACTCAAAACAATATCGGGCCTAGGTGCACAAAGATAAAGCAAAGAACCAATCATAGAACGATACAACTTTTGGTCCACGTCTTTACCATCCGGGTTGCGCTTGAGGTGGCACTTGACTTGCATAAGATATGGCTTTATCTTAGCACCATGGAAATTAAACCTCTTGAGAATGTCTTGGGTATACTTGGCTTAAGAAATGAAAGTCCCACGGGCCAATTTCTTGATCTCAAAGCCAAGGAAGAATTTAAGCTCTCCCATCTTAGACATCTCAAACGTGTCGGTCATAAGCTTAGAGAACTCATTATTGAAAGCTTGGTTAGTTGTGACAAAGATAATATCGTCCACATAGAGTTGGCATATGAAAAGCTCTCCCTTTACTCTCTTTGTGAAGAGAGTGGGGTCGATCTTCCCAACTTCAAAACCATGGTCATCCAACAACTCTCTGAGGTGCTCATACTATGCACGTGGTGCTTTTTTAAGTCCATAGAACACCTTATCAAGCTTGTAGACATGGTTAGGGAAGTTGAGGTTTTCGAAACCCGGAGGTTGCTTAACATATACCTCCTCTTTGAGTGGACCATTCAAGAAAGCACTTTTGACATCCATTTGTTGCAATTTGAAATTATGCCAAGATGCATAAGCAAGGAGGATACAGATGGTCTCAAGGCGAGCCACAGGGGCATAGGTTTCATCAAAGTCAATGCCTTCAACTTGAGTGTAATCCTTGAGCTACCAATCTTTCCTTGTTCCTTATAACAATGCCATGCTCATCTTGCTTGTTCTTGAATATCCACTTAGTGTCAATAACATTGTGGCAATCTTTGGGCTTCTCAAATAATCTCCAAACCTTGTTGCACTCAAAGTTATTGAGCTCATCATGCCTAGCTTCAACCCAATCGGAGTCCTCAAGAGCTTCAAACACTTTTTTTGTTCCACCATAGATATGTGAGCTTTATGTTCAGTAAAATGAGCCAATTGCCTTATTGTGGAGCTTCTATTTTGAACATCTTCTAACACTTTGTTGTCTTGAGCATCAATTTTCTTCAAAGATCTTCTTATCCTTCTAGCGCGACGGGCTTCGATCTCCTCATTATTGCGAGGAGGAATCTCTTGATCATTTGGTTCCCCGTCTTGACCAACTTGGCCTTTATAATCATCATCATCAACAACATTTGCTTCAACTTGAGGAGAAGAGGATGAGGATGGTTGATCTTGGCCTTGACCTTGACTATCATGAATGATAGGAGTGGTTGCATCTTGCGTAGTAACTTGGTCAATAAGAGGAGGGTCTTCAACATGTTCTTGGTTAGGTGCATCACTTGGCTCCTTGGCTTGTTCTTCTATTGTAGAGGAGGGCTCCACTTGAGTAGAGCATATTCCTTCTCCAGTCGCCATAAGGTGTCCCTCAATGGGGAGGAAAAATCCCACACCCATCCTTCCTATGGCTTCTTGAGGCATTTCAACATCTACATTAGAATCATGAAATTGCGCCACTTGGGAGCCATCATTTTCCTCGAAACCACACTACAATATTCTATGAAAATTTGTGAGGCTTTTTCAAAGACTCTATAAGTGTGGGATTCGGCACCGTAACCAACAAATATACCCTCAATAGTTTTGGAATGAAATTTAAACAACCTAACACCCTTGATAAAATAGAAGCACTTACAACCTAATACACGAAAGTAGGAGACGTTGGGCTTGTTGTCGGTGAGGATCTCATATGGAGTCTTGTACAAGTCCTTATGGATGTAGAGGCCGTTGGAGGAGTGGCATGCGGTGGATATGGCCTCGGCCCATAAATATTGGGGAGAAGAATACTTGGCCAACATGGTCCTTGCCATATCCAAGAGAGTGTGATTCTTCCTTTCGGCAACACCATTTTGTTGAGGGGTGTAAGTGGCAGAGTATTGATGACGAATACCCTCATCACTAAGGAATTCATTCAAAGTGTAGTTCTTGAAATCCAAGCCATTATTACTCCTAATAGCCATGATTAGCACATTGTGTTGACGTTGCACTTGGTTGGAGAAGTCGATTATGGTTTGTTGAGTCTCGCTCTTGCACTTGAAGAAATAAACCCAAGTGTATCTTGAATAATCATCGACAATCACCAAGCAATACTTCTTGCCACCAAGACTTGCCTCGGGCACGGCACCAAAGAGATCAACATGGAGAAGCTCCAAGATCCTCTTTGATGATATAATGGTCTTGGCCTTGTAAGAGGCATCATGCATCTTTCCTTCAACACACGACCTACAAACGTGATCTTTGGAAAAGGAAACATTTTCTTTTAGTCCGAGAATAAGGCCACCTTTGTGAAGACTTTGCAAAGTTCTCATGTTGACATGGGATAAGCAGCGGTGCCACAACCACCCCACGTCCAGCTTTCCTAAAAGACACATTGATTGAGAGTTGGTAGACTTCGAAAAGTCCACCACTAACAACTCATTTTCAACATGTCCTAGGTATGCGACATCAAGTGTCTTGCTCCTCAAAAGGACCACAATATCTTCATAAAAAAAGACAGAGAAACCCATCTTTCCAAGAGAACAGACGGAAAGTAAATTGAAACCAAGGGATTCGACAAGCATGACGTTCATGATAGTAATATTGGGAGCAATCACAACCTTGCCGAACCCTGATACCTTAGACGAGGACGAGTCTCCATAAGTGACGGTTGCTTGAATGTCATTTGGGCGCAACTCCGTCACAAGTTCTTTTCCGGTCGTATGGATAGTGCATCCACTATCAATTATCCATTTAGACCCACCGGAAGCATAATCCTGCAAGAGATCATTGACTGGAATTAGGACTCGAGGAGGGTCTGTAAGGACCCCAGGCCGGTAGTCTGAAACCCTCCGTATGCATACATTCACGATCCCAGAAAGATCAGTCGTGAACAACATACAAAGTTGGCATACAGAAATACATCATCCATTACACGAATACATAAAGGTATTACATAAAAGATCACATGATCAAGTTTACACAACTGCCACCTAGGGCAGGCAACTTATCAAACACAGCGGAAGACAATCAAAACACAACGTAGAAGAGCCCAAGTCACGCCTTAACCTACAGGCTGCTGACCCGGAGACGATCCTAGTTCGCAAAGCCGTCAGCTCCGTACTTCTCTTCATAGATCTCCTTCGGAGGCTCCTTCTCAAAGTCTGGCAAGTAGATACCAGGGGCGAAACCATAATGAGTACATTTGAATGTACTCAGCAAGACATCCATCATATCACTTACCAACATGCAAATATGCTTATATGGTGGAATAGGTAGGCTATAAATAGGGTTCACTATCAATGGTGTTCATAAATGATGACACCACAGTTGCAGTCAAGTTTATCTGTATCTTCGTTGAAGAAGATACTTCAGAAGAAAATAATATAGTTTTATTTCTCTTGTAGATATCACATGTACAAGAGGTTTTGTAAAGCTTTGTTAAAAGAATATTTTCTCTTTGCAAAACTTCTTGGAATCAGTTTCCAGAATTCTTGCTTAGAGTAGAAAAGGTTTTCTTTGCAAAACATTTTGTTTCGTATAACAACTTCTGGCTTTCCATCATCAACGGTACCTCCACGGTACAAGTTTTCCTTCCCTTCCGAACTTCCCAAGTTCAACACTTCCTTTCAAAAATTCCCTTTCAAAAACTTCCTTTTTGAAAACATTGACACAATGCTAGCTACATGGCCATTCAACTGTCCATATCCGAGGACGCGGCTTCTTCGAAAAAGTTGTACTCTGCAGAGGTGTACTCATCCACCAGATCCAGTACACCTACCGTGAACAACCACGGACTGTAACAACAGTATGTAAACATCAGGTATCCGATCATAACCATTCACTATGTTCAAGCTAGTATATGTCTATCTCTTCAGTCGAGTGTCCGCATCCCCGGCACCGAGCTAATCCCCGCCAAGCCAGGAGCCCCAACTGCTGCATCCGGAGGGAAAATTAATCCCACACTTTATATGTCTCCACGACATTCGGTTCGAGGGTACGACGTCCCTTGTAGCGATTGAGATAGAACACACACTAACAAGAACAAACTTCAAGTTAAGCCCCGTGCCCATGTTGGGGTAGGGTGGCAGTACGGTAAAGGTTGTCCGACGAAGACTAGGTTATGTGTCATTTTTGAAAACACCACTTTCTCAAAAATGACCACTTCCACATTCCTCCGGAGAACAAGGATCCGCCTTTTCTCCGGGGTTTTCCGTAAAGCCTTTGTTTTGTAGAATCACAATTTTAAGGTGTCCACTTAGGGACTAGTATATTTGATGGTAATAAATACCATATGGTGGCTTATGGGCTTGGCATTACCAAGTTTAACTACTGGCATAATAGTAACCTATATACTAGTATAGTAGTAATAGCCACATCAAAAATAGTTTTGATAATCAAGTTTTTGTAAAACTTCAGAGGTAAAACATGCATGATAGATAATGATAAGTATTGTATCAGCAAGCATCAGGATGGCTTGCCTGGTATCTCCTTGTGTCCCTGGTTTTGGAGTGACTGGAACTTGAAACAGAGCTTCACGACACTCCCTTCCTCTTCGTTTTCTAGCGTCGTAAAAAGAATAAAGGACACACATTCAGAACCAATCAAGGCAAGCAACAACACATAACAATACATACAACAAGGAAACTAATAATAACCTATCACCCAATTATTAATTGAGGCAAACAATCAAACAAGCACACTTGGCAAAAATGCCATTTAATAAGACAACTCAAGGTTGGAGGAACATATCTCACAACCTCAATACCATGGATTCAGTGGGTGTGCCACTCTCATACCAAGATATTAATAAACCCAAAATACACTTAGTTTCACAAGGGTGAGACTACTAAGAGTATACAAAACATGCACAATAATAATCATGGCAATGGGTCTATCAACCACACCACAAAAAGAACAAGGTAGTTAATCTGCTAAGCCTAAATTCACATCAAGAATAAATAAGACACATGATTTGCAAAAGTTAATTTTACAAATCAGTGAGCCTACACAAGTGCAAACAAGGTAATAGACTCATCACAAAACACAGAATTTCTCATAGTGAGAACAATAGAAACAATGACTAAAAGGAGGAATCCTATAGACATGCTTCTACTAAGGGTTTGCTATGCAAGCAAGCATAATATTTAAAGTACTAAAAAGCAAACAAGGAACCATGTTATCATTATGGGAAATGAAAACATGTCCTCATGCAAAGATACACAATTATCTACCAAACACAAGTTGGCAGAAAAAAAAACAATTCAATACAAAAATGCTAGGGAAACTAGTACTACTCAAACATGAAGAATCAATGGATACATTTCAATCAAGTAATTGAAATACAACCATAGGGTCCATGTTATAAAAACAGGAGTGAAAAACATCTATAATTGCTATAACAAAAATATCCCATTTAATAAAACAATGCATCAATTTGCAGGGCAACTCCTACATACTAGTGGTAATAAAAAGGGCATTACTAGAGGAAATCAAACAACACTCCAAAGATGGATTTTTCCTATCAATCCACACATGATTACAACCACTTACAAACAGAAGCATACACATTTTCATTTAGCACTCAAAAGCTCAAGGCAAAAATACTAGGCACTCATTAGTTAGAGAACTATATAAAAGAAACACATCTAGTGTGGGGGAAATAATGTTTCCACCAAAAATGAAATGACACCAGTGGGTGTTCCACTAGCATATCAAAGCATTAAGAGGTCACAAGGCCTCTGGTCATACTTGCTAAAAATTAACAAAAGACTAAACTAGCACCTAGTGCAATAACCATACTAGCAGAAAATAACAGGATGCTAAAATAAGCAAGGTAATGCTACTCATGCTATTGTTTTCACACAAGTGAAAACTCTAGGGTTCAAGTACTCATAAAAACATAATCAAAATGCTACTGGTCCTATGAACACAACACAAAAATATGTGGCTACACAACCACAAATGTTTATGTCAAAAATTCCACACATGAGGGAATTTTTCCATAACATTCTCATAGTCATGACAAAGCTACTCATGCTTTTCTACCAATTCAAATGCAAGCTAGCAGAGGTGATAACAACACAATATAAGTACCAACATGGTGCTGGATCCAATAAAAAATCCAAGTGCTTGCACATAAATTTAACACTCAAAAATTGCTATGCAAGATTTAACTAGAGAATAATCATATGCTATTAACAAAAATCCTATTTCTTCTCAACTCAAGTCCACACAATCTAACATGCTAAAATATCTAAGTAACACTTAGAAAACAAGTTCACACAACTTGTACATGCTAGAAAACATCATTGCAACACAAAAATATAATCACACAATTTAATTACCTAAAATGCCAAAATGGCGGAAACAAGCAATTTAAAGATCTGTCCACCAAAGTTTCTATGTTACTCTAAAAATTAAACCCAGCTAGGTTTGGATATCCCTAAACATATACAAGACCATCCAATTGAGTTTGCATCAAAATTCATCTTTAATTATTTTATAAAAATCACCAAAGTGCTCTCTGGTGTTTTACCAAATTGCATGCCATTTCAAAAATACTAGGAATTTGGAATCAAGGTTAATTGCTCCTGTTAGGAAATTTCAAGGGCTTTCCAATGCAATTGGATACACCTCATTCTGAGTGGTGAAATTAGAATGGTGCTCATTTTGGTGTTTCTGGTACCTGTTGCCAAAACATTTTTCATTTCTAAAATATTCATCCAAAAGTAGATCTACAAGTTGGATATGGTTTAGATTTTGTTGCTTTACAACTGTGAATTTTAGCTTGGTCAAATTCATCTTTTAGGTAGGTTTTGAAAGCCAAAAGCAAACATGTACCATTCTGTGAAAATTAAATGGAAAAATAACTTGATATGGGCCAGATCTAGCAACTGGGCCGGCCTGGACAATTTCTACCGCGGCAGATCCTAGCTGCTGTCGCTGACCAGCGGGCCAGCGGCCACGCAGGCAGCCACGCAGGCAGCGCGGCCCCATCCGCGGGTTTGACTTGACTTCTTCCGCGCGGGGTCAAGGGCGAGGCTGACGTCGCCCTGCGTCACTCGCCGGCGGGGACGACTCCGGCGAAGTCCTAACTAGCGATTTCGGCCACCAAAACGCGAAATAAAAACATCCTCACTTTGCTCTCGAAGCGGGGAAGCCAACGGGGGTGGTCTCGTTTCCCGGGAGCAACCGGAGAGCGGCCGGCGACGACGCGCGCGGCGGCCGGAAAGTGACCACGGCGCGGCCACGTTCAAGAGGGAGAGGGAGAGGGGAAAAGGGTCGGCGGGGGTCGCCTGCTTACCCTAGACGCGCGGGAGGGCTCGGAGAGGACGGAGGAAGCTCGTGGCGGCGGGGATCCCTCGCCAGAGTCCGCCGGGCTCGAGGAAGAAGGGTGGACGGCGCGGGCACCACGAGGCATTCCACCTGGATTCCTTCAGAGGAGAGAGAAAGCACGACGAGGCGGAGACAATGGGGACCATGGCTGCCGGCGGCGAGCTCGGCAACGGCCGAATCGACGGCGACCTAATCGGCTAGGGTTTCGGTTGAGCTATTTGCACAGAGAGAGAGAGGGAGCTAGCTCGAGGAGAGAGAGGGGGGCAACTAGGAGGTACAAAGGTGCACATGGGGGGTTCTTATCCTCGAGATACCTTCCACTCGAAGGAAATGGCGTAGGGGCTCTGTATCTACAGAGAGGCTAGGAAGAAGATGACTCGGATTTCAATTTGGTCCCTGGCTATTTACAAAGAGGTCCCTGTCCTCTCTGAAAAATGTTGTTTTCACTAGGAAAACAAAGTCTAAAATTAAAATCCTTTGTCCCAAAATTCTTATTAGTTGGGATGCACAACATATGTGAAAATTGGCTCAAATAGATAAACTTGATAGTTCAAAGTTGTTCAAATTTCAATTCTGACATAAATGGACATTGAATTTATTAGACTACTTAGGAGCTTCCAAAAATGATAATTTTTGGCACACATTCCTTATTTGGTGTGCTCCTTGTCTGGTAGAAAATTCAAGTCATTTTGAGTTACTTCATAGAACAAACCTGTTCAAATTTCAAAAAGGTGCTGTCTTGAAAAAAGGTTTTTTGGCAACTTAATCTCTTCAAAAACTTGTTCCCTTTTGGTTTTCATCCTTATTTATGTTATAGATCATGTGGTATTTATTTCATGGCATTTTGAAAAAGTTTGTAGAACAAACTTGTTCAAAATTCCAAATGTTGCTGTGGAGAAAAACATGTTTTCAGGACTTTAATGGATTCAATTTTTGGTCTCCTCTTGTGTGTGTTCCTTATTTGATATAAGGAAGACTGGTATTAATTTCAGATCATTTGAAGGAAGTTTCCAATAGTAACTTGTTTGAGTTTCCTGTTTCTGGAAATATTGGAAATTCAATTTAATAAGGCATTTGGCTTTTCTTTAACAATGCTTTGCCAAAATATTTATGTGACTAGGGATAGCAAGTCAACGATATCCAATACTTTTATTTTTTTAAGCTTGCAAGGTTGGAAAAACATTTGATAAGATTTTGGTGAAGCATCTAAGAATGCCTCTTTTTCCTGATAGTCTTTTAGGGAAATTTATTAAGTGTTTCCTCTTTCTTAATTTAGGCCTTGGAATAATATTCAACAAGTATGGGGTTCATAAGATAGTTTTTGGAAAACTCTTTGATCAATATTTACTTTAGAAAATATTGCCAAGGTCATTGGAACAATATGTTGAATATTTTTAGTTTACTGCTTTGCTATCTTTTTAAGTTTGTTTTCCATTTCTTAGCCATGTAAGTTTATATAATTAGTTTGTTTAGTTGCACTCAACCAAACACAACCAAAGTTTATTTGTCAAGCAATTAGCAAAACAACTGTGTTATCAGGTATTCCAAAATTGGGATGTGACAGGTCTTCCCCCCTTAAAAAAGAATCTCGTCCCCGAGATTCGCAAGCGAGGACTAAGGGAGGGCCAACAAACACAATGTTAGTGTTGGAGTGCAGGTGCTTCCCCCCTTTGATTTTTCTTGGGAGGCGGGGTACTCCCCTAAATTAGTAAATTCACTTTAAATAGTACACCAGTACTGTGTTAGGTCCAAAACTTTTGTTTCCTAGTTTGACGAGACCTCACCAAGGTTTCCTCACCTTGGGTTTAGAAACAAACAAAGTTAAGGTTAGGTGCAGAACTACCTGGAAACGTACCGTCAATTATTACATGAGTTCCTAGCTATATCCCACATATTACATACCACATATGGAGTGGTGTACCACTCTCATAACAAGGTATATAAGAAGCTAAAAATATGGCTTGTGGGTGCAAAGGTTAGGTTGCTAAGGTAAAACAAACAGACAGAACAAATACCCATGGCAGTGGTTATTACTCACCACAGGCAACTATCACTTAATATGTTCATGATTTTAGTTGGATGTTTTTAGTTTCATAAGATACTCTTAAGCACAATAATAACACAGTATAAACTCATGCTAAGGTAAAACATTTAAACAAAATCCAATAAGCAAGCAAACAACACCACAGATGAATAGACTATTTATTCATTAGGTTATTGTTTACTAGAGGTTTTGGAATCCATCAATCATGAACAATTAGCAAACAACCAGTAGCTAAAAACCCATGAATCCAATCATAAAGATACTCTAAAACACCATCTTCACACAATATAAAACTCCTATTACACAGGCATAAAAAAACAGGACTGCACAAATAACACACTAGTATGAAAAATCTACACCAGCATGCTATAAGAGATAATCATATCCTATAACCATAGAACATGCAACTAAATAATTCATGGCATGATAACATAAGTAATAACTTCCTAAACATGCTATATCAACACATATACTCATAAAATAAAAAGAGGGTAATACTAGAGCAAAAATCACCATTTTCTAGTGGTGAAACTAGTTTCACTCTAGAGAAGCAAACAATGCTATCATGATGTTTAAACTTAAACAAGCAAGTCATCAATATAAGTGTACCTAATAACAGTACACCAATCCTACTCATGTTAGTAAGCACACGCACCAGAGTAATTTTATGAATCAACCATTAGGCATGCAGAAATTTCTTCTAGCAATTTCTGTTTTCTTTAACTAATTACTAGCAAACAAGCAAGGTATAACTCACACAACCAGTAGCTATGCAATTAATGAAAAGTTATCTAAACCTTTTCAAAAATCCATACACTCAATTTTAAATTATTCACAAACAATCTACCAATCAAGAGGAATTTATTTTATTTGCGAACAATTTAATTTTTAGCACACGATAGTGAAACATTTCTTAACATGATACCCCTAAGGAATATTATGCTAACAAAAGGATCACACCTAAACATATTAGTCTTTACTAATAAGAGATAAACTTCTCACTTGCATAAGTGAAAAGAAACAATTATATTTTCCATGGTGGAAAATAGAAATCAATCACATAGTGAAACATGCTATTTTCACACATGTGTATGGTTGGGGATTTTCATCCTCAAGCCAAAATGCAATGGGACCAGTGGGCTATGGCCTACTAATACCAATTAAAAATAGGTACTAAGCCTCTGGTTACTCATGAAAAACTTTGCATACAAGATAAAAATATAAGGCTATTTAATCTAGTGAAACAATACTAGTGCACATTGATAGCAATGCTTACACATGCTTTACTATTAAGAGACATGCAAGCTAACATAGGTACAAGCGTCAAAATAACAGTACCTAAATGGTACTGGACTCAAGGAAAACATAGCACAAAATCTACTAAGAAAGTATACACAGATCTAGCTCTCACAATACTTCCAAATAATAACTAGAAGGTAACAAATGCTATTTCATTTTTGTTCGAGTTTCCAATCATGCACACACTTTCTAGGGTAGACTTATTGTAAGAAAACAACATAATAACAAGTCCTAACAAGTCCATATAAGTTAGGAAGCAAGATTGAATAAAACACAAATTTATTTCAATCAAGAGCACACAAAGAAACAAAAATAGGAAAACTGTTGTTTCCTAGATCTATCATAACCATTCCATCGTTCACTTAATTTCTAAACCCCGAATTTCATAGTACCTACAACGTCTACTAAGATTGGGTTTTCCAAAGTAGATACACCCGACATCCTATTGACTAGTAATCGAATAGGTCATCATTTTATTTTCTTGTGACTTCTCCTTTTTACCAACTAGATTAAAAGGTGTCGTAAGTCACTTAATTCTTTGGTTTAGAAAGAGTTGTCAGTAGTTCGCATGCTTTGGTTTGGTGTCAACCTAATATTAGACCAAGCATGTTAGTCTTGTTAGCTTTCTATTTAATCATGTTTGTCCGACAAGATACGACTAGCGTCATCGTACGTCGAATATTGAATTGTGCTCTTTTGATTGGCTTCTGAGGGGGTTGCGCATCATGGCATGTGAAAACTTCTTTTGCACCTTTCTCCGGAGGAGGGAGGTATATAACTTTTAAAAGGGGATCTCTTTAGTTTGGTCTTTTAAAAGGGGACATAAAAAAAATGTGCAACATTTAGCCAATAGGGCAAAAAGAGTCGGTTGCAAACAGACAAACATAGAGGTTTTGGTCAGTAGTGGTTGGTGTGTAGCGCTTGTAGCAACACTATCAGCTCGTGTGGCTTGATGGTCCTCCATTATTAGGCCCAACGGTGCTTTCATTGATGGTGGGGGAGATGGTGGTGGTTCACGACGGTGGCATTTCGAAGCGAAAACAAGTATAAGTATAAGCAACAAATTCTTGTTTTTGAATACTATACAGACATTTTTTCTTGCAAAAACCTAACAAGAGGCGATTCAAAAAAAAAGAGCGGGGCAATCACAAATTTGCAAATTTGAGAACCCCACAAACATATAGAAGCCTAGATGAACCAAATTCTACACCACACAATAGCACAAAGTCCTATGGACACACATATGCAAGCCATAACACACAAGCAAGGCTCCATTGGAGCTACGTCAGGGGAGACGACTCATGGAGTCATCGCTAAATTACTCCAAACCAGACTGATCCAAAAATCCTAGAAGTGGCTGAAGAACTATATCTACTTCTGACCATCATCACTGTAGAGCTAGGCAATTATTTTGGTCTTCTCGGGACATCGGCAAGTATACAAGTTTTTGGATGGAAACAAGATAATAGAAGTAAAGTTTTGATATAACTTTTAACTGAGAGAGGTAAGACTATGCAACAATTTGTTTTTGAAACCCCAACTATTTTCTGGACAGAAAACTTCAAAAATGAGAGATGTTTCAAAAACAGAGCGGAGCAGTTGCAAACAAGTAAGAAATAAACTCTTAAGCGAGAGAGATATGCCTTTAGAATCTTTTGATAAGATAATAAGGAGGGAAAATATACTAAAATTCCCTTAGATAAAAAATAATTTAGATGGTAAATAGGTTTTTTACTCAAAAATACTTTTCTTTCCTATCTGACGTCCATGCTAACTAAGGTCTCCTAAGGTCAGGATGGCTCTGATACCAACTCTGTAAGGACCCCAGACCGGCAGTCTGAAACCCTCCGTATGCATACATTCACGATCCCAGAAAGATCAGTCGTGAACAACGTACAAAGTTGGCATACAGTAATACATCATCCATTACACGAATACATAAAGGTATTACATAAAAGATCACATGATCAAGTTTACACAACTGCCACCTAGGGCAGGCAACTTATCAAACATAGCGGAAGACAATAAAAACACAACGTAGAAGAGCCCAAGTCACGCCTTAACCTACAGGCTGCTGACCCGGAGACGATCCTAGTTCGCAAAGCCGTCAGCTCCGTACTTCTCTTCATAGATCTCCTTCGGAGGCTGTAACATCCCAAGTATGAAAATACCCCTAGAATGTTTGTTTCATGTTTAATCAAAGTATTGCATCATGTCATCATGTTTAATTATTTGTTTGCATTTGTTTACTATTTGTTTTGCATCTGTTTTATCTTGTTTTCATAATGAAACTCAAACAAATTCAAATGGTTATTTCATACTTGCTCTGTTACAACTTTTGGAATAAAAATCACAAATGAAAACAACCAATTGGTTCCATTTTATTCCATGTTGATCACTCATTAAATTGTTGGTTTTAATCAAACAATTAATTCAATCAATTAATTCTAAATCACTTTCAAATTCAAACCAACTACTCAAATCAGTACCCCTTTTGAATCTATGGAATTCACCAAACAAATGTAATCTTTAATCACATTAAATCTTAGGGGTAACCCTATTAAAAATGTTGTTTTCAATAAGGTTTATTTAATATTTAAAATTCTTTCAAATATGGGTTCAAATACAAACAGCAATTTAAACCTCAACTTTTTTGCAAACCAATCTTGGCATTTGTTTGCTAATGTTCTAAATGGCTTAACCTAATTTTTCTAGAATTTTTACTAAACTAAAACCTATCCTTTTCTTCCAAATTTGTTTTCTGCAAAAAAAAAAAAATATAAAACAGAAAAAGAAAAAGGAGAAAACTACAGCGCGCGCAGCACCTAAGCCTCTACCCAGCCCACCTAACCCTCTAACTCGCAGCCCAGCCCGCTACAGCGTGCGCGTACCGCTTCAAAATGCGTGCAAACCTTCTGTTCTAAGTACGGCCGCTCATCGGGGCAGGCCACGTCGCCGTACGGCGGCGCCGACGGCCAGGAGGCTCCCTAGCCCCCTATAAGTACGCCTAGACCCCCGCGCCACCTACCCCTAAGCCTAGGGTTCCTATTTCCCCCTCGGATCCGCCGCCACTCCTCTCCCCCTCGCCGGAATTCCTCGCTGCCTCCTCACCGGCGACAGCATCTCTGAATTTTCCGATGGCGCCGCCACCTCCTAGCCCCACCTAGCTATCTATCTACTGGAACCGAGCCACCTCTTCTTCCTCTACGGATTCGACACCGGAGCGCGCTCGGTGAGCCTCGGATTCGCCGCCGCCATCAACGTCAACGTCGCCGCCGGCCGCTACACCGAACCTCTGCAACATCTACCTCCGGTGGTGAGCACCACCGTCCCCTCCCATCTCTTCTGCTCTCTGTTCCACGCGCATCCACCAGCGTCTGCACACGTTTCCAGCGCGCAGCGAGCACGAGCCCGTGGATCAACGCCGGCGAGCAACGAACTTGGTTCTGTCATTCAGTTTCAGTCAGCGAAGTTCAGTTAACTCGTTGTCGAAGGTTATCCTCACCGCGCATCTGTACCTGACAGAAACACTCGATCAGCTCACTGGTTCAGGCTTGCACGCAGCAGTGGGGGATCGCGGGTTCGATCCCTCGCTTCCCCGGGAGAAAACCCCAAATTTTTGTGGCTAAGCGCTGACAGGGAGGGCCCCCTGTCAGCCTCTCCTTTGCCACGCACGCGCAACACGCCACGCTGGCCCCCAGGCCCACGCTACAGTGGCAGTGGCTAGGGTCCAGTGCGGTGCAAAACGTTTAAACGTTTCTGTTTTTAATTCCTATTTCTTTTAAATTGCAGAATAAAACACTAAACTTAAACCTTTAATAACTTTTAATCTATAAGTCCAATTAATAAAAGTTGTATATGTTTGTTGTTCAAAATTTAATGATCTTTCCAAATAATCCATTTTTGTACTGTTTTACAAATTCCAAAGGCATGTAAAATTCAAATTTGAATAATTCAAATGCAAATTGCTAAATTCAATAACTAAGTCATACTAATTTCAAATAAGGCAAATAAAATATGTTTTCCATACCATTTTGAACAACCTTTTCAAATATAATTTTTGTTTCCTGGTTTAAATAATTTAAATTGCCTAAATAATTTAATACTTGTTTCATTCAATTAAAATTGCTAAAATCAGAACTTGCTCACAATAAAATATTTTTGAACATGCAAAATATGTTTTCAAACCATCAAAGTGTGAACTTTTCAAGTGTGAGTTTGAAATTATGTTTTGAATAAATAAAATTCAATTAAATTCAAACTTGTTTTAAAATCATTTAAAACTTGTTTAATATTGTTTAATTCATAATTAAATTATCCTAATTCCAATTTCAATATTTGAAACATGTAATCCAACTAAAATTTGATGTTCTTTTCAAATATAAATTTTGTTAATTGTTTTGCACACTTTAACTTGTTGAAAACAACAATTACTTGTGTGACATGTTTAAGTAACCAAACATTCTCAAACTTGATAAATAATTTCCAAACTTGTTTAATCCTTTTCCCTTGCATCTATTATTGTTATTTTGTTGTTAACATCATGCATGCATCATGCTAACAACTTTCACATAATAATAAATTGTAAATCATTTGTTTCCACTTATTCCAATGGACCTTTTCCATATGCAATCCAATTGCATATGGGTCCATTTAAATTGAGTTATTATGTTAGCTAGTTTATTTTGATGCAACCATTAACTTGTCATGCATCATCTTTGATTGAGCACTATGCCATGATAATGATTGTTTATCTTTCTGCTTTGTTTGTTTGCTTCTTCTCGGTTAGACGACGAGGTTGATACCGACGATCTTTACGACACCCCTTCTGAGGATCTAGCTCAGTACCCGGCTACTGGGTTTGCAGGCAAGTTATCACTCACATGAACCACCGTGTTCCTTTCAACATTGGTTACCGATACTTTTCCGTTGTTCTATTCTGCTAGCCTTAGTAGTAGTTGATTCGTTACGAACCTATCACATGAATCCCTTAAACCTGATATTGCCTCATCTCCCTTCCTACAACCCATTGTTTGAGCCAGTGTCTTACTAGCATGCTTAGGTTGCTTTGCTCGAGTCTGTTACCCGTTACTTACCGTTATTATTATTCTATCATATTCTGGGGGCTCGATGTTAATCAATCAACCTGTTATTAATAATATGCTGATAAGGCACCGGCAGGAGGCCCTGTGTGGTTTTGGAGCCTGCTAGTGTCGACCCTAATAGGAAAAGGGTCTTGTCTACTGATCCACGATGAGCGCACTACCCGCATGTGGGAAGCGAGTATGGGCGCCCCCCTCAATCTGACTCGATTCGCATCTCGTCCAAATCGCCTCATTTAGTTCGTGTTTTCCATTTGCCGCATGCATGTTTTTGCGAGCCCAGCGCAGGGTGGAACTTTTGTAGTCGGCATATAGGGGGACACGTTCTTAGAGTGCTATGAGGGTCCATTTTCTTCTGGGCTCGATTAGCCGTGCGCCCAAGGTTCTTTGGGCTTGATGCGAAGAAGGGTCGAGTTGTGTTGAGTGCCCCGCTTGGTGGGAGGCATCCCATCTGGCGGGTTATTCATACGTGTACGGCCAAATTGGTGCAACCCTGCAGGGATAAATCTTCTCGAGAAGCCGTGTTTTCCGCGGTTATGGTTGACTTGGTGAAAGTACTGGCTAACAAGTACTCAGAACAACTTACACCTAACTATTGATGAATTGACTAGTAATAGACTTATTGGCACAACAAACTTGATCCATTATTCATTAATTCAACTGTGTGAGTTATCCTCGGATTGCTTCTTTGGATAAGGGGCGAGATCCAGGATGGGTTTGTTTGATGGTGAACAACAGTTGGTTACTATACGCTATCTTATCCCCTTTCTGATAGCTGGAAGTTGTAGATTTCTGTAGTTGGTTAGCGCAGCCAGTTGCCGCATCTTTCATATCCCCGTCTTCCGTTGAACCAAGGTTTCTGTACTTGGTGTTGACGGGTTACACTTTGGTGAACTGTGAGTCTTGCTTGCCAGTACGTTGTTGTACTGACCCCTTTTGGGGCTGTGGTTTACACAGACTACGACTACGGCTACGATGACCACCAGGATGGCTACTTCGTGGAGTTCGACGAGACTGCAGACGAGTAGATAGCTGGACCCCGGGCAGGATCCAGGACCTACGTGGATGGGCTTCGTCTTCTTTATTTTCTCCGGCTTCTTAAGCCTGTTGGATTTGTCTGTACTCAGACACCTTGTTTGCTTCCGCTGATGTAATGAATGCTATGTTGGGACATGTGTCCTCTGGATGATTGTATTTGCTATCTCTGCCTTAGTGAAGGCCATTTGCAACCTTATTTCAATCTTTTGTGTCTTAGAGATATGTCGTGATTATCATTCGTTTAACGCTGTTGACGTACCGTGCGTGATTGATATGAAGTACGTCGACAGTAGTGCCTTTGACCTCTAGTGGATAGTTTACATCGACGATGGAATAGCAGGGCTTGTGTTGTCGCGCATAAGCGCAGGCCTACCAGGAAGCTGGGACGTGGGAGCAGTTATGCCCCATAATCCAAGCATCTGCTATCCAGTTCGGCCCGATGAGTATCCCTTAGAAGCCAGGGTGCGACAAATGGTATCAGAGCCTGTCTGACCGTAGGATCCCTTTTACTGGTCGCAGTTTGAGTCTAGAAACTATTTTGTAGCTATATAGGAAAAATGAAACGTGAGAGTAGGAATTCTGCCATTTTTCTTCTTTCCCCACCCACCCGCCCTTTTCTGGTAAGGAAGTGCAACGTTGTTTTCTTTTCTCACCCAAAATTTCAAGTTAGGATTTCACGTGTTTTGGGTTCTCCGTAGTACCTCAGGAGTTTTTGGTCTCGTTTTCCCGATGTTGCTTCGATATCCTGTTCTTTTAAAGAACCTTTCGTCCGTTGAAATCTTGTTGTTGTTTTCCACTTCCTTTTTCTTCTACCGACGTCTAATCAAAACCTTCCAAATCATCTGCAGATGGATCTCAGGTTCTACCCGCAGGTGGTTCGGATGACTCGCTGTGAGAGCACCGCCGGTTATCCGGAGATGCTGAGGGACATGGTCACGTATCTGGGGTTCCATTGGGCACCAGAGTACCAGGTCTACGAGCAGCAGCGAGAGTTTGACCAGACCTACTACCGAGCTATCGTCTATATTCTGTCCGATGATGGCAGGAGCATAGCACACCGCTACGAGGCAGTAGGTTCCTCAGTGGACATGGCTGTGCAGCAGGCAGCGTACGTGAGTCTCACCGTCCTTCGGGCTGACTACTGGGGGTTTGATAGTTCTATCTATCGTCACATCCCCCGTGGTTACATCACGTCGGCGGGAGTTCACTTCACTCTCCACGGCAACCTGGATACCTACGAGTCTGATAGCTCCAGGCTGCACACCACTGCTCAGTTCGTGAGGCACAGTGACGCTGTTGCTTCCACACTGTCTCAGGAGTTGGCCTCAGTCAGGGAGCAGCTCTACCTCGCGTTGACTCGTCTGGCGACGTACACCACAGACTTCGTTGGAGACGAGCGCTTTGCGCATTTCACTCAGCCAGCTGGTTTTCCTCTGCCAGATGCTGGAGGTTACGAGCCGATCAGAGGTCCACTTCTCAACCTTGGAGCTGGTTACAGTGGTATTCCTCTCTTTGGAGCACAGGGAGAGGACGCTTTGTACTTCACCACTCCGAGAGTCCCTCTCCGAGCAGTTCCGATCTACAGGGATTGTCGTTCTACTTACTTCCGTGGGATTCCTCCTCACCGTATCTCTCGCCGTACTCCTAGCCGCCGTCCTGCGTGATGAGCATGGGAGTACAGATGTATCCGTTCCTAGCTATGTTTAGTTATCCTTTGGCATTCGAACCATGTATTGGTCTGTTGGATATTCTGATGTATTTGAACATGTGATGATGTACCTGTTGTTTATCTATTCATGCGTCGGAATAATCTATCTTTCGGTTACCAAGTCTATCCTTTTCTATTGTTGTGCTAAAATGCATTTCTGTTCAGGATGCCTCCAACCAGGAACTCCCCGCCTGAGGCACCTCCGCTCACGGAGCTGTTGACTCAGATGACTCAGGTCGTGGCTCAGATGGCCCAGATCCAGGCTAACCAGCACAACAACCAGAATGCTCCAAGGGTCAACATCAAGGAGTTCCTCAGCTTGGGCCCGAAAGCTTTCGTGGCAACACGCGAGCCCCTGGATGCTGATGACTGGATCCGTGACATAGCCAGGACTCTGGAGATCGCACATGTTGCTGAGGAAGATAAGGTCAAGTATGCCACCTACCTACAGAAGGGTCAGGCAGCTTCTTGGTGGGAGAACTTCCAGACCATGAGAGTTGGCTATCCTATCACCTGGGGATGTTTCAAGGAAGCTTTCCTGAAGCACCACATCCCAGATGGCCTCATGGAAAGGATGCGTGAAGAGTTCTGCTCCTTCAAGCAGGGCAAGCTGGACGTTATCAGCTATCAGACCGAGTTCAATCGCCTCGCTTGATACGCTGGTGACGAAGTGTCCACCGAGGCCAAGAAGATGGCAAGGTTCCGCCGAGGTTTTAACCCGGAACTGAAGTACGCTCTCACAAATGTCAAGTGCAAGGACTTCGAGGAACTCGTGAACACCGCGCTCAATGAGGAGAATGGGCGCAAGGCGTTCGAGGATTCGCGCAAGCACTCGCGTGAGGGTGGTTCCTCCTCCAACATGACCACCCCTCCGCAGAAGCGCCGCATCTGGGTGCCAAATGGTGCTGTCACTCGGGCTCCAAATGCCCAAGCTTCTCCAGGCTTTGGTCCCCGCCCACCCAACCCATCTCAGATGCAGGGTCACAGGGTTCCAATGGGGCAGCCAAGGCCAGGCACTCCTCGTGTCGTCACTTGCTACAAGTGCAAGGAGACTGGACACTACGCTGATAAGTGCACTCAGAGGCAGCTACCTCCACCTCCTCGCCCCAACACCAACCAGGCAATGGTTCGTGCTCCCCCGGCTAAAGCCTTCAACTCCAACAACAGGCCTGTCGAGAGGACCGCGAGGGTGAACCATATCAAGGCCGACAAAGCTGAGGAAGCTGCTGACGTCGTTCTCGGTATATTACCCGTAAACTCTTTTCCAGCTAAAGTGTTGTTTGATACTGGAGCATCGCATTCGTTTGTGTCAAAGATTTTTGCAAAAGCATACAACCTAGTTCTGGTTCCGCTAAGCAATCAAATGACTGTTCACTCTCCGGGACCGCAAATGTTGACTTCCAAGATAAGTATGGACAATCAAATCCTGATCGGAGGTCGCATATTCCTTGCTTCACTCATGTTACTGGGAAATTCTGACATTGATGTCATTCTGGGCATGGATTTGTTGAAGGCCAATAAAGCAAAAATTGACTGTGCTAACAAGTCAATAACTCTGTTCCATCCGGCTAGCCAGATAGTCTATTCTCCATATGAATCAAGTTCTGCTCAGCTGTTCAACCTCGATGCTAAAGCTCTTCCTGCAATTGAGAATGTACCGGTGGTTTGTGAATTCCCTGACGTCTTTCCAGAAGAGTTGCCAGGGATGCCTCCGGACAGAGCAGTTGAGTTTGTGATCGAGCTTGAGCCAGGTACTGCTCCAATCTCTAAGCATCCATACAAGATAGCTCCTCCTGAACTAAAATTGTTAAAGGAGCAAATCGATATGTACATGGAGAAAGGTTACATTCAGCCTAGTTCTTCCGCTTGGGGTTGCCCAACTCTGTTTGTTGCCAAGAAGGACCAAACAAAAAGACTCGTGGTTGACTATCGTCCTCTCAACGAGAAAACCATCAAGAACAAGTATCCAATTCCTCGTATCGATGATCTTTTTGATCAACTTGCTGGAGCCTCAGTATTCTCTAAGTTGGACTTGAGGATGGGTTACCATCAGATAAAGATCAGAAAGGAAGATATTCCAAAAACAGCTTTCACCACTCGTTACGGTCTATATGAATACACCGTCATGTCCTTTGGTCTCACCAATGCACCGGCGACCTTCTCAAGACTCATGAATTCTGTTTTCCATGAATACCTCGACAAGTTCGTTGTGGTATATCTTGATGATATTCTCGTCTACTCAAAATCCGAGGAAGAGCATGGAGAACATCTTCGTCTCACTCTCATGAAACTTCGCGAGCATCGTCTATATGCCAAGTTCTCCAAGTGTGAGTTCTGGATTTCAGAAGTTGCTTACCTTGGTCATATCATCTCTGCCAAGGGCATAGCCATTGACCCGGAAAAGGTTAAGGCAATTGTTGATTGGAAACCCCCTAAGACGGTGAAGCAAGTCAGAAGTTTTCTTGGCTTGGCTAGCTATTGCCGTCGTTTCGTCCAAAACTTCTCCAAGATTGCTAAACCTCTCACTGATCTCACGAAGAAGGACAAGAAGTTCGTTTGGACTCCACAGTGTGATGAGAGTTTCAATCTCCTCAAAGCTAAACTCACTTCTACACCAGTTCTAGTTGGCCCAGATACTACCAAACCTTTCCAGATATTCTGCGATGCATCTCTCCAAGGTCTAGGAGCAGTTCTTATGCAAGAACGTCAAGTTGTGGCTTATGCTTCGTCAGTTGAATCCACATGAGCAAAACTATCCCACTCATGACCTAGAACTTGCAGCAGTTGTGTTTGACCTCAAGAAATGGAGACAATACTTGTTGGGTAACAAAACTGAAATCTTTTCCGATCACAAGAGTCTGAAATACATCTTCACTCAGCCAGATCTGAACCTCAGGCAAAGGAGATGGATTGAAAAGATAAAAGACTTTGATCTCACCATTTCTTACACTCCAGGCAAGGCTAATGTTATGGCCGATGCTCTCAGTCGCAAATCCTATTGCAATAATCTCATGATCATGGAAAGCCAACCTACACTTCATGAAGAATTCCAGAAGCTGAACCTTGGTCTTGTTCCTCAAGGATATCTTGCTAGCTTGACAGCCAGTCCAACTCTCGAGGACAAGATTCGTTCTGAACAACTTCGTGATGCTGAAATCAAGAAGATTGTAGAGCACATCAAAGAAGGCAGTGATAAGTTCAAGTCCTTCTCAATTGATGACAAAGGAGCTGTGTTCTTTGAAGGACGCATTGCAGTTCCTCAGATTCAAAGTCTCAAAGATGTTATTCTCAAGGAGGCTCATGAAACTCCTCTTTCCATCCACCCTGGAAGTACAAAGATGTACCAGGATCTTAAGACTCTGTATTGGTGGTCTGGCATGAAACGTGAAATTGCTCAATACGTTTCTGAATGCGACGTTTGTCAACGTGTTAAGGCAGTCCATCAGAAAACAGCCGGTCTTCTCCAACCTCTGAAAATTCCTGGGTGGAAGTGGGACATGATTGAAATGGACTTCGTTACTGGGTTTCCAAAGTCCAAGAAAGGCAACGATGCAATCTTCATTGTTATTGATCGTCTCACTAAGGTAGCTCACTTCTTTGCTGTCAAGGAAACTATCTCAGCTAGCCAGTTAGCAGAGCTCTACACAGCAAAGATTGTTCCTCTTCATGGTGTTCCATTGGAAATAAGCTCAGACCGTGGAAGTATCTTCACTTCTCATTTCTGGAAGAGTTTTCAAGAAGCATTGGGCACTAAACTTCTGTTTAGCACAGCTTATCACCCTCAGTCTCAGGGGCAAGTCGAAAGAGTCAATCAGATTCTCGAGGATATGCTCAGAGCATGTGGTCTCTCCTTTGGCATGAAATGGGAGGATTGCCTTCCATATGCTGAATTCTCCTACAACAACAGCTACCAGGCAAGCCTAGGCATGGCACCATTTGAGGCATTGTATGGCCGCAGATGCAGGAGTCCAATCAATTGGTCTGGAGCTGGTGAACGTTCACTCTTAGGCCCTGACATTGTTAAGGAAGCCGAGGAGAAAGTTCGTATAATTCGTGACAATCTCAAGATTGCTCAGTCTCGTCAGAAGAGTTACTATGACAGCAAGCACCGGGATATGGTCTATGCACCTGGTGACAAAGCATATCTCCGTGTAACTTCCCTCAGAGGCACTCATCGTTTTGGTGTGAAAGGAAAGCTGGCACCAAGATACATTGGTCCTTTCAACATTCTCTCAAGGCGGGCAGAAAATGCCTATCGTCTTGAACTTCCAGAAAAACTATCCAAAGTGCACGATGTGTTCCACGTGTCACAGCTCAAGAAATGTTTCAAAGATCCAGATCGTGCAGTTGATCATGATTCCATTGAACTGCAAGATGATCTCTCTTATGAGGAGCACCCTATCCAAATTCTCGATGAGACCGTTCGTAAGACTCGCAACAAGAGAACCAAGTTCTTGAAAGTGCAGTGGTCGCATCATTCCGATAAAGAGGCAACATGGGAGACCGAAGAGGATCTTCGCAAGAAGTATCCGGACCTTTTCACTTCTCAGTAAGGAATCTCGGGGCGCGATTCCTTCAAGGGGGGCGTTTTGTAACATCCCAAGTATGAAAATACCCCTAGAATGTTTGTTTCATGTTTAATCAAAGTATTGCATCATGTCATCATGTTTAATTATTTGTTTGCATTTGTTTACTATTTGTTTTGCATCTGTTTTATCTTGTTTTCATAATGAAACTCAAACAAATTCAAATGGTTATTTCATACTTGCTCTGTTACAACTTTTGGAATAAAAATCACAAATGAAAACAACCAATTGGTTGCATTTTATTCCATGTTGATCACTCATTAAATTGTTGGTTTTAATCAAACCATTAATTCAATCAATTAATTCTAAATCACTTTCAAATTCAAACCAACTACTCAAATCAGTACCCCTTTTGAATCTATGGAATTCACCAAACAAATGTAATCTTTAATCACATTAAATCTTAGGGGTAACCCTATTAAAAATGTTGTTTTCAATAAGGTTTATTTAATATTTAAAATTCTTTCAAATATGGGTTCAAATACAAACATCAATTTAAACCTCAACTTTTTTGCAAACCAATCTTGGCATTTGTTTGAAATGTTCTAAATGGCTTAACCTAATTTTTCTAGAATTTTTACTAAACTAAAACCTATCCTTTTCTTCCAAATTTGTTTTCTGCAAAAAAAAATATAAAACAGAAAAGGAAAAAGGAGAAAACTACAGCGCGCGCAGCACCTAAGCCTCTACCCAGCCCACCTAACCCTCTAACTCGCAGCCCAGCCCGCTACAGCGCGCTCGTACCGCTTCAAAATGCGTGCAAACCTTCTGTTCTAAGTACGGCCGCTCATCGGGGCAGGGCACGTCGCCGTACGGCGGCGCCGACGGCCAGGAGGCTCCCTAGCCCCCTATAAGTACGCCTAGACCCCCGCGCCACCTACCCCTAAGCCTAGGGTTCCTATTTCCCCCTCGGATCCGCCGCCACTCCTCTCCCCCTCACCGGAATTCCTCGCTGTCTCCTCACCGGCGACAACATCTCTGAATTTTCCGATGGCGCCGCCACCTCCTAGCCCCACCTAGCTATCTATCTACTGGAACCGAGCCACCTCTTCTTCCTCTACGGATTCGACACCGGAGCGCGCTCGGTGAGCCTCGGATTCGCCGCCGCCATCAACGTCAACGTCGCCGCCGTCCGCTACACCGAACCTCTGCAACATCTACCTCCGGTGGTGAGCACCACCGTCCCCTCCCATCTCTTCTGCTCTCTGTTCCACGCGCATCCACCAGCGTCTGCACACGTTTCCAGCGCACAGCGAGCACGAGCCCGTGGATCAACGCCGGCGAGCAACGAACTTGGTTCTGTCATTCAGTTTCAGTCAGCGAAGTTCAGTTAACTCGTTGTCGAAGGTTATCCTCACCGCGCATCTGTACCTGACAGAAACACTCGATCAGCTCACTGGTTCAGGCTTGCGCGCAGCAGTGGGGGATCGCGGGTTCGATCCCTCGCTTCCCCGGGAGAAAACCCCAAATTTTTGCGGCTAAGCGCTGACAGGGAGGGCCCCCTGTCAGCCTCTCCTTTGCCACGCACGCGCAGCGCGCCACGCTGGCCCCCAGGCCCACGCTGCAGTGGCAGTGGCTAGGGTCCAGTGCGGTGCAAAACGTTTAAACGTTTCTGTTTTTAATTCCTATTTCTTTTAAATTGCAGAATAAAACACTAAACTTAAACCTTTAATAACTTTTAATCTATAAGTCCAATTAATAAAAGTTGTATATGTTTGTTGTTCAAAATTTAATGATGTTTCCAAATAATCCATTTGTGTACTATTTTACAAATTCCAAAGGCATGTAAAATTCAAATTTGAATAATTCAAATGCAAATTGCTAAATTCAATAACTAAGTCATACTAATTTCAAATAAGGCAAATAAAATATGTTTTCCATACCATTTTGAACAACCTTTTCAAATATAATTTTTGTTTCCTGGTTTGAATAATTTAAATTGCCTAAATAATTTAATACTTGTTTCATTCAATTAAAATTGCTAAAATCAGAACTTGCTCACAATAAAATATTTTTGAACATGCAAAATATGTTTTCAAACCATCAAAGTGTGAACTTTTCAAGTGTGAGTTTGAAATTATGTTTTGAATAAATAAAATTCAATTAAATTCAAACTTGTTTTAAAATCATTTAAAACTTGTTTAATATTGTTTAATTCATAATTAAGTTATCCTAATTCCAATTTCAATATTTGAAACATGTAATCCAACTAAAATTTGATGTTCTTTTCAAATATAAATTTTGTGAATTGTTTTGCACACTTTAACTTGTTGAAAACAACAATTACTTGTGTGACATGTTTAAGTAACCAAACATTCCCAAACTTGATAAATAATTTCCAAACTTGTTTTATTCCTTTTCCCTTGCATCTATTATTGTTATTTTGTTGTTAACATCATGCATGCATCATGCTAACAACTTTCACATAATAATAAATTGTAAATCATTTGTTTCCACTTATTCCAATGGACCTTTTCCATATGCAATCCAATTGCATATGGGTCCATTTAAATTGAGTTATTATGTTAGCTAGTTTATTTTGATGCAACCATTAACTTGTCATGCATCATCTTTGATTGAGCACTATGCCATGATAATGATTGTTTATCTTTCTGCTTTGTTTGTTTGCTTCTTCTCGGTTAGAAGACGAGGTTGATACCGACGATCTTTACGACACCCCTTCTGAGGATCTAGCTCAGTACCCGGCTACTGGGTTTGCAGGCAAGTTATCACTCACATGAACCACCGTGTTCCTTTCAACATTGGTTACCGATACTTTTCCGTTGTTCTATTCTGCTAGCCTTAGTAGTAGTTGATTCGTTACGAACCTATCACATGAATCCCTTAAACCTGATATTGCCTCATCTCCCTTCCTACAACCCATTGTTTGAGCAAGTGTCTTACTAGCATGCTTAGGTTGCTTTGCTCGAGTCTGTTACCCGTTACTTACCGTTATTATTATTCTATCATATTCTGGGGGCTCGATGTTAATCAATCAACCTATTATTAATAATATGCTGATAAGGCACCGGCAGGAGGCCCTGTGTGGTTTTGGAGCCTGCTAGTGTCGACCCTAATAGGAAAAGGGTCTTGTCTACTGATCCACGATGAGCGCACTACCCGCATGTGGGAAGCGAGTATGGGCGCCCCCTCAATTTGACTCGATTCGCATCTCGTCCAAATCGCCTCATATAGTTCGTGTTTTCCATTTGCCGCATGCATGTTTTTGCGAGCCCAGCGCAGGGTGGAACTTTTGTAGTCGGCATATAGGGGGACACGTTCTTAGAGTGCTATGAGGGTCCATTTTCTTCTGGGCTCGATTAGCCGTGCGCCCAAGGTTCTTTGGGCTTGATGCGAAGAAGGGTCGAGTTGTGTTGAGTGCCCCGCTTGGTGGGAGGCATCCCATCTGGCGGGTTATTCATACCTGTACGGCCAAATTGGTGCAACCCTGCAGGGATAAATCTTCTCGAGAAGCCGTGTTTTCCGCGGTTATGGTTGACTTGGTGAAAGTACTGGCTAACAAGTACTCAGAACAACTTACACCTAACTATTGATGAATTGACTAGTAATAGACTTATTGGCACAACAAACTTGATCCATTATTCATTAATTCAACTGTGTGAGTTATCCTCGAATTTCTTCTTTGGATAAGGGGCGAGATCCAGGATGGGTTTGTTTGATGGTGAACAACAGTTGGTTACTATACGCTATCTTATCCCCTTTCTGATAGCTGGAAGTTGTAGATTTCTGTAGTTGGTTAGCGCAGCCAGTTGCCGCATCTTTCATATCCCCGTCTTCCGTTGAACCAAGGTTTCTGTACTTGGTGTTGACGGGTTACACTTTGGTGAACTGTGAGTCTTGCTTGCCAGTACGTTGTTGTACTGACCCCTTTTGGGGCTGTGGTTTACGCAGACTACGACTACGGCTACGATGACCACCAGGATGGCTACTTTGTGGAGTTCGACGAGACTGCAGACGAGTAGATAGCTGGACCCCGGGCAGGA
Organism: Alopecurus myosuroides; assembly: GCA_028641055.1. Taxonomy (NCBI): domain Eukaryota; kingdom Viridiplantae; phylum Streptophyta; class Magnoliopsida; order Poales; family Poaceae; genus Alopecurus; species Alopecurus myosuroides. Next base: position 300,712,326 of record CM054061.1, read on the forward strand.
TCCAGGACCTACGTGGATGGGCTTCGTCTTCTTTATTTTCTCCGGCTTCTTAAGCCTGTTGGATTTGTCTGTACTCAGACACCTTGTTTGCTTCCGCTGATGTAATGAATGCTATGTTGGGACATGTGTCCTCTGGATGATTGTATTTGCTATCTCTGCCTTAGTGAAGGCCATTTGCAACCTTATTTCAATCTTTTGTGTCTTAGAGATATGTCGTGATTATCATTCGTTTAACGTTGTTGACGTACCGTGCGTGATTGATATGAAGTACGTCGACAGTAGTGCCTTTGACCTCTAGTGGACAGTTTACATCGACGATGGAATAGCAGGGCTTGTGTTGTCGCGCATAAGCGCAGGCCTACCAGGAAGCTGGGACGTGGGAGCAGTTATGCCCCATAATCCAAGCATCTGCTATCCAGTTCGGCCCGATGAGTATCCCTTAGAAGCCAGGGTGCGACAGAGGCTCCTTCTCAAAGTCTGGCAAGTAGATACCAGGGGCGAAACCATAATGAGTACATTTGAATGTACTCAGCAAGACATCCATCATATCACTTACCAACATGCAAATATGCTTATATGGTGGAATAGGTAGGCTATAAATAAGGTTCACTATCAATGGTGTTCATAAATGATGACACCACAGTTGCAGTCAAGTTTATCTGTATCTTCGTTGAAGAAGATACTTCAGAAGAAAAATAATATAGTTTTATTTCTCTTGTAGATATCACATGTACAAGAGGTTTTGTAAAGCTTTGTTAAAAGAATATTTTCTCTTTGCAAAACTTCTTGGAATCAGTTTCCAGAATTCTTGCTTAGAGTAGAAAAGGTTTTCTTTGCAAAACATTTTGTTTCGTATAACAACTTCTGGCTTTCCATCATCAACGGTACCTCCACGGTACAAGTTTTCCTTCCTTTCCGAACTTCCCAAGTTCAACACTTTCTTTCAAAAATTCCCTTTCAAAAACTTCCTTTTTGAAAACATTGACACAATGCTAGCTACATGGCCATTCAACTGTCCATATCCGAGGACGCGGCTTCTTCGAAAAAGTTGTACTCTGCAGAGGTGTACTCATCCACCAGATCCAGTACACCTACCGTGAACAACCACGGACTGTAACAACAGTATGTAAACATCAGGTATCCGATCATAACCATTCACTATGTTCAAGCTAGTATATGTCTATCTCTTCAGTCGAGTGTCCGCATCCCCGGCACCGAGCTAATCCCCGCCTGTAACACCTGGGGTTACCTTTGGTAGAAAGTGTTTGTTTCCTTTTGCTTTGCATCATATGCATCACATGAGCATTGCATTCTGTTTTTCAAAGCAACTCAAAAATTCAAACACAATTGAAACTTTCCCACATGTTCAAATTTCCAATTTCAAAAATTGCAAAACTAAACCACTAAATTGTCTTTCAATAATTTGAGATTGTTCTAAGCCAATTGCTTGTTAATAAAGTCTTTCCTTTTATCAAACCTCCTAATGGCAATTAAATTTCAAATCATTTATCCTCCTTAGTGGGCAAGATCAAACTGTGGGTTCAACAAAAACAAATTATTGCACACCATTAATTCAATAATGTCTCCTAAATTGTTGGGGTTATTGAATAAATTGTTTAAATATCAATCTTTAAGGAAAACTAATGGAATTTCAAATACCAACTTAAAACTCCAATTAATAATTCAATTTTGGAATTAATGTGCACAATTGCTTTACTCATTATTTTGCAATTAATAAAATTTGTTTATAAAAATTTAAACCCCAAAACCTTTTCTATTCATCTCTCTCCCTTTCTTTTCATTGCAAAAAAAAAGGGAAATAGCCTAGGAGAGAGGCAAGCCCACCACTCCTTTTTTTTTCTTCCCCCCAAGCCCATCTCCTTTCTGGCCCGTTCCCTGTGGTCTTCTTCCTCGTGGCTGTCGTCATCAGTACGAACAGGGAACAACCATCCGATCGTTCTGCCCCCTCCCGGATGCGCTGCCGTACTCATGCCCCCTCTCCGATAAAAGCACCAACCTACCCTCTGCCCTAGCCTAGCTACTCCCAGTCCCATCCGCCGCGCCGCCAAGTTCTCCTCCCTCTCTCCGGAACCTTCAGTCTCTGAACCTCAACAGAACCGAGACCACCCCCTCTGCCCCTCATCGCGGTGCCGCCACAGTCGCTACGAGGATGAGCCGACGACGGGAATGGAACGAGGACAACTCCCTCGCCAAGTTTGCTTCAGGGGTCATCGTCAGGTACCTCTCCATCTCGCCGATCCATCCTCCGTCGTCTTCTCCGTTCTTCCTGTCGCCATGAACGCAGTGGGGTTCAGAAACGGGTTGGTTGCCCCTGCGTGCACCTTTGGACTCCCGCACGCACGCCAACAACCGCATCACCTGCAACCACACCCGAGCCTCTAGCACGATCACCAAACCCTTCCACTCGAGCGCGCAAGGATCTGCAGCCTGCTGCCGTTCGTTTTTTTTTCCTTCCGCCATCGCCCTGCAGTCTGCATCTGTTCGGTGATGTTCAGTTAACATCGCAGGCAGGATATGTTCGGTCAGAACCCGATCCCAACACAAGCAGCAGTCTAGCCCGCTGGCTAGCGCTCCGTTCCGCGCAGCGAGGAGACCTGGGATCGAATCCCACCCGATGCGTTTGCCTCCACGATATGTTTTTCGTTTTTGCTGCTGTGGCATGCCGTTCAGTTAACACTGTTACCTCCTCTAGTAGCGTAGCATGTTGTTTCTGTCACAAATACAAAGCTATTCCGGTGGTTTACACCCCATTCTGCACACGTGGAGACCCAAGTTCAATTGCTGGGCCAAGCAAATAAAGTCTACTTTTGCTGTTTTATCCAAAATGTTCTTATTTTTGTAAATGCTATAACTTTGTCATGTTAACTCCAAATATCACAAAATTTATGTCTAGAATTATCAGAAAAATGTAAGGAACATGAATTTTTTTCATCCATGCTCATGTTTGCATATTTTATATTGTTCATTTGTTGCATCGTGCATGTCACCTAAATAACCCTCTATGGAATGTGTTGGGGGTATCGATTAAGTGATGCCCCGTTCCATTTAATTTTGCTTAGCTCACCCAATTTCTCGTTTGATCATATTAACCAACATTTAATTTGATGGCTAGCTAAATAAATTAAACCTATGATTAATTGTTGGGCTTCCGGCTCAATTTAAATTGATTTAATTGCATAAATCATAACTAGTTCATTTTAACTCCAAATTTGAAATGTAAAATATGCTTTCCAATCAAAATTCTCTAAACTTTGCAAATATCAACTTTGTTTTCTGTTTGGAACAATTTAAATTGCTGAAAACAACTATTTCTTAATTAATGCATTTAAAATTGTCAAATTAATAACTAATTCATTTAATTCCAATTTCAACAAATGAAATATGTTTTCCATGTAAAATTTTGTGTTCTTTCCAAATATAGTTTTTGTTATCTGTTTTGAGCAATTAAAATGGGTGAAAAACAATAAATTCTTGTGTAACTCACTTAAGAAGCCAAATTTCCTAACTTAATAAATAACTTCCCAAACTTGTTAAACCTTATTTCAATTGGTTCTATTGTTGTTATTTTGCTGTTTTCCTCATCCATGCATCATGCTAATCCACCTTCACCTGTTGATTAGTTGGAAAACAAATAATCTAACCATAATTCATGGGCCTTTCATATGCAACTCAAATTGCATATGGGTCCATTTAAATCTGTTTATCATGTCAACTAGTTTATTTCTATGCATCAATTAAATTGTCATGCATCCATATCTTGATCATGCTGGGTCTTTTGCCGTAGTATTAATTGTTGCATCCGGTGTTTGTTCGAGGTTTGTTGCTTCTTCCCGGATAGGACGTTGAGATGATGTGAGCAACGACAAGTTCTGCTACCTTGCGGGATCTCAGGCAAGTATACTCATCTGCTGCCATATGGCTGCCTTTCATCACTTGTTACCGATTCTTGCCGTTGTTCTTTTCTGCTAGCCTTAGTAGTAGTTGTTTCTGTTGCGAACCTATCACATGAATCCTTTAACCCTGATATTGCCACACCTCCACTCCTATAACCTTTGCTTGAGCCTGTGTCTTACTATCTTGCTTAGGGTTGCTTTTGCTCGAGCTCGTTGTCGGTTACTTCTTTTACTATCGTGCTCTTTTATTATCGTACCGGGGGCTCGAATGTTAATCAATCAATCATGTTAATGCTAATGGTAATAATAAACTTGATGATAAGGCACCGGCGGGAGGCCCATGGTGGTTTTGAGGCCCGCTAGTGTCGACCCCCCTAATTAGGAAAAGGGTCTTGTCTACTGATCCATGATGAGCGCACTACCCGCATTTGGGGAGTATGGGCTCCCCCTCAGTTTGACTCGATTCGCATCTCGTCCAAATCGCCGTACTAGTTCGGGCTTTCCATTTGCTGCATGCATGATCTTGCGAGCCCTTGGCGCCCGGGTGGAACTTTCGTAGTCGGCATTTAGGGCGGCGTGGTCTTCCAGTGCTATGAGGGTCCCCTTTTCTTCGTGGGGCTCGATTAGCCGCGCACGCACAGCACGCGGTGCTTTGGGCTTGATGCGAAGAAGGGTTGGATTGTGTTGAGTGCCCCGCTTGGTGGAGTGGCCGCTCCATCTGGCGGGATATTCATGAGTGTCGGTTACTTTGGTGCACCCCTGCAGGGTAAATCTTCTCGAGAAGCCGTGTTTTCCGCGGTTATGGATTACTTGGTGAAAGTACTGGCTAACAAGTACTCAGGACAACTTCAACATAATGAACAATCATGTTTCACCCAATGGTTAATAACTTGACTAGTAATAGGTTATTCACACAATAACTTGACTCATCTTTAATACCACGGTGTGAGTTATCCTCGGATTGCTTCTTCGGATAAGGGGCGAGATCCAGGATGGGTTTGTTTGAAGTTATCTTTCAGTTGGTTACTATCACTCGATCTTATCTCCTTTCTGATAGTTGGAAGTAATAGAATCTCTGTAGTTGGTTAGTGCAGCCTGCTGTAGCTTATTTGCAATAACCCTTTCCTTCCGTTGATCCTAAGGTATTTGTATCTTGTGATGACTGGCTACGCCGGTAACTTGTGAGTATGGGCTTTGTCCCCCTTGCCAGTACTTAACCGTACTGACCCACGAATCTCTTTCGTGGCTGCAAATTCCAACTTGCAGTCAACAGGTTTGAAGTCTGACGACGTTAGCTTGGGAATCCCTCCGGCTTGGCCTGGGCAGGGATTGGACGCCTTCGTTTATCTTCAGGACTCTTAGTCCAATTTGGATCTTGTCCGTAGACGGACGATATGTTGTTTCTTCCGCTGTTATCTGGATCTTTGTATTGTATCAGTTGTAACCCCTGGCTCGTTGAGTCATCTTGTATCTTTCTGATGCTGTTGTAATTGTGGATTATTCGTGAACTATTGTAATGTTATCATAAATGGCAACCTGGAATCGGTTATTATGCGGAATTGGCGGGAATGCTGAAATCTGCATAGTGCCCGATCTCGGGGCGTCACAGATGGTATCAGAGCCTTGGTTCCGATTCCCGATATTGTTTCGATACGAATGGTTATCGAAGCAACGGGTCCGCAAAGCCTGTAGGATAACCTCGCTAACGGTCGTTGTTTCTAGAGTGTCAAAAACTATTTCTGCTAGACTATTTTCGAAACATCTCAATAGGATTCTTGTTTTCTCCTTATCTCTATTCTATTTTCCCCTCCCACCTTATTTGATTTGGAGTCTCCCCCTTGTCTATCTTTCAAAGTGTTAGGATCCTACGTGGGTGGACGTTTTCTGAGCCGTTAACCTAATAGGTTCGATCATCGGAAGATTCCTGGTGGAAGAAGTCGTCACTCCGAGCAAGAATCTCTTGTTAGTGGTGTCGAGGAGATCAACCGGAAGCACGAAGAATCGATAGTCAACTTCTTTCCCCTCCCGGGTTAGCAGGTGGATTGCGAGGGCGCAATCCCTTGTTAGTGGTGTCGTCTGTAACACCTGGGGTGTTACCTTTGGTAGAAAGTGTTTGTTTCCTTTTGCTTTGCATCATATGCATCACATGAGCATTGCATTCTGTTTTTCAAAGCAACTCAAAAATTCAAACACAATTGAAACTTTCCCACATGTTCAAATTTCCAATTTCAAAAATTGCAAAACTAAACCACTAAATTGTCTTTCAATAATTTGAGATTGTTCTAAGCCAATTGCTTGTTAATAAAGTCTTTCCTTTTATCAAACCTCCTAATGGCAATTAAATTTCAAATCATTTATCCTCCTTAGTGGGCAAGATCAAACTGTGGGTTCAACAAAAACAAATTATTGCACACCATTAATTCAATAATGTCTCCTAAATTGTTGGGGTTATTGAATAAATTGTTTAAATATCAATCTTTAAGGAAAACTAATGGAATTTCAAATACCAACTTAAAACTCCAATTAATAATTCAATTTTGGAATTAATGTGCACAATTGCTTTACTCATTATTTTGCAATTAATAAAATTTGTTTATAAAAATTTAAACCCCAAAACCTTTTCTATTCATCTCTCTCCCTTTCTTTTCATTGCAAAAAAAAGGGAAATAGCCTAGGAGAGAGGCAAGCCCACCACTCCTTTTTTTTTTCTTCCCCCCAAGCCCATCTCCTTTCTGGCCCGTTCCCTGTGGTCTTCTTCCTCGTGGCTGTCGTCATCAGTACGAACAGGGAACAACCATCCGATCGTTCTGCCCCCTCCCGGATGCGCTGCCGTACTCATGCCCCCTCTCCGATAAAAGCACCAACCTACCCTCTGCCCTAGCCTAGCTACTCCCAGTCCCATCCGCCGCGCCGCCAAGTTCTCCTCCCTCTCTCCGGAACCTTCAGTCTCTGAACCTCAACAGAACCGAGACCACCCCCTCTGCCCCTCATCGCGGTGCCGCCACAGTCGCTACGAGGATGAGCCGACGACGGGAATGGAACGAGGACAACTCCCTCGCCAAGTTTGCTTCAGGGGTCATCGTCAGGTACCTCTCCATCTCGCCGATCCATCCTCCGTCGTCTTCTCCGTTCTTCCTGTCGCCATGAACGCAGTGGGGTTCAGAAACGGGTTGGTTGCCCCTGCGTGCACCTTTGGACTCCCGCACGCACGCCAACAACCGCATCACCTGCAACCACACCCGAGCCTCTAGCACGATCACCAAACCCTTCCACTCGAGCGCGCAAGGATCTGCAGCCTGCTGCCGTTCGTTTTTTTTTTCCTTCCGCCATCGCCCTGCAGTCTGCATCTGTTCGGTGATGTTCAGTTAACATCGCAGGCAGGATATGTTCGGTCAGAACCCGATCCCAACACAAGCAGCAGTCTAGCCCGCTGGCTAGCGCTCCGTTCCGCGCAGCGAGGAGACCTGGGATCGAATCCCACCCGATGCGTTTGCCTCCACGATATGTTTTTCGTTTTTGCTGCTGTGGCATGCCGTTCAGTTAACACTGTTACCTCCTCTAGTAGCGTAGCATGTTGTTTCTGTCACAAATACAAAGCTATTCCGGTGGTTTACACCCCATTCTGCACACGTGGAGACCCAAGTTCAATTGCTGGGCCAAGCAAATAAAGTCTACTTTTGCTGTTTTATCCAAAATGTTCTTATTTTTGTAAATGCTATAACTTTGTCATGTTAACTCCAAATATCACAAAATTTATGTCTAGAATTATCAGAAAAATGTAAGGAACATGAATTTTTTTCATCCATGCTCATGTTTGCATATTTTATATTGTTCATTTGTTGCATCGTGCATGTCACCTAAATAACCCTCTATGGAATGTGTTGGGGGTATCGATTAAGTGATGCCCCGTTCCATTTAATTTTGCTTAGCTCACCCAATTTCTCGTTTGATCATATTAACCAACATTTAATTTGATGGCTAGCTAAATAAATTAAACCTATGATTAATTGTTGGGCTTCCGGCTCAATTTAAATTGATTTAATTGCATAAATCATAACTAGTTCATTTTAACTCCAAATTTGAAATGTAAAATATGCTTTCCAATCAAAATTCTCTAAACTTTGCAAATATCAACTTTGTTTTCTGTTTGGAACAATTTAAATTGCTGAAAACAACTATTTCTTAATTAATGCATTTAAAATTGTCAAATTAATAACTAATTCATTTAATTCCAATTTCAACAAATGAAATATGTTTTCCATGTAAAATTTTGTGTTCTTTCCAAATATAGTTTTTGTTATCTGTTTTGAGCAATTAAAATGGGTGAAAAACAATAAATTCTTGTGTAACTCACTTAAGAAGCCAAATTTCCTAACTTAATAAATAACTTCCCAAACTTGTTAAACCTTATTTCAATTGGTTCTATTGTTGTTATTTTGCTGTTTTCCTCATCCATGCATCATGCTAATCCACCTTCACCTGTTGATTAGTTGGAAAACAAATAATATAACCATAATTCATGGGCCTTTCATATGCAACTCAAATTGCATATGGGTCCATTTAAATCTGTTTATCATGTCAACTAGTTTATTTCTATGCATCAATTAAATTGTCATGCATCCATATCTTGATCATGCTGGGTCTTTTGCCGTAGTATTAATTGTTGCATCCGGTGTTTGTTCGAGGTTTGTTGCTTCTTCCCGGATAGGACGTTGAGATGATGTGAGCAACGACAAGTTCTGCTACCTTGCGGGATCTCAGGCAAGTATACTCATCTGCTGCCATATGGCTGCCTTTCATCACTTGTTACCGATTCTTGCCGTTGTTCTTTTCTGCTAGCCTTAGTAGTAGTTGTTTCTGTTGCGAACCTATCACATGAATCCTTTAACCCTGATATTGCCACACCTCCACTCCTATAACCTTTGCTTGAGCCTGTGTCTTACTATCTTGCTTAGGGTTGCTTTTGCTCGAGCTCGTTGTCGGTTACTTCTTTTACTATCGTGCTCTTTTATTATCGTACCGGGGGCTCGAATGTTAATCAATCAATCCTGTTAATGCTAATGGTAATAATAAACTTGATGATAAGGCACCGGCGGGAGGCCCAGGGTGGTTTTGAGGCCCGCTAGTGTCGACCCCCTAATTAGGAAAAGGGTCTTGTCTACTGATCCATGATGAGCGCACTACCCGCATTTGGGGAGTATGGGCTCCCCCTCAGTTTGACTCGATTCGCATCTCGTCCAAATCGCCGTACTAGTTCGGGCTTTCCATTTGCTGCATGCATGATCTTGCGAGCCCTTGGCGCCCGGGTGGAACTTTCGTAGTCGGCATTTAGGGCGGCGTGGTCTTCCAGTGCTATGAGGGTCCCCTTTTCTTCGTGGGGCTCGATTAGCCGCGCACGCACAGCACGCGGTGCTTTGGGCTTGATGCGAAGAAGGGTTGGATTGTGTTGAGTGCCCCGCTTGGTGGAGTGGCCGCTCCATCTGGCGGGATATTCATGAGTGTCGGTTACTTTGGTGCACCCCTGCAGGGTAAATCTTCTCGAGAAGCCGTGTTTTCCGCGGTTATGGATTACTTGGTGAAAGTACTGGCTAACAAGTACTCAGGACAACTTCAACATAATGAACAATCATGTTTCACCCAATGGTTAATAACTTGACTAGTAATAGGTTATTCACACAATAACTTGACTCATCTTTAATACCACGGTGTGAGTTATCCTCGGATTGCTTCTTCGGATAAGGGGCGAGATCCAGGATGGGTTTGTTTGAAGTTATCTTTCAGTTGGTTACTATCACTCGATCTTATCTCCTTTCTGATAGTTGGAAGTAATAGAATCTCTGTAGTTGGTTAGTGCAGCCTGCTGTAGCTTATTTGCAATAACCCTTTCCTTCCGTTGATCCTAAGGTATTTGTATCTTGTGATGACTGGCTACGCCGGTAACTTGTGAGTATGGGCTTTGTCCCCCTTGCCAGTACTTAACCGTACTGACCCACGAATCTCTTTCGTGGCTGCAAATTCCAACTTGCAGTCAACAGGTTTGAAGTCTGACGACGTTAGCTTGGGAATCCCTCCGGCTTGGCCTGGGCAGGGATTGGACGCCTTCGTTTATCTTCAGGACTCTTAGTCCAATTTGGATCTTGTCCGTAGACGGACGATATGTTGTTTCTTCCGCTGTTATCTGGATCTTTGTATTGTATCAGTTGTAACCCCTGGCTCGTTGAGTCATCTTGTATCTTTCTGATGCTGTTGTAATTGTGGATTATTCGTGAACTATTGTAATGTTATCATAAATGGCAACCTGGAATCGGTTATTATGCGGAATTGGCGGGAATGCTGAAATCTGCATAGTGCCCGATCTCGGGGCGTCACACCGCCAAGCCAGGAGCCCCAACTGCTGCATCCTGAGGGAAAATTAATCCCACACTTTATATGTCTCCACGACATTCGGTTCGAGGGTACGACGTCCCTTATAGCGATTGAGATAGAACACACACTAACAAGAACAAACTTCAAGTTAAGCCCCGTGCCCATGTTGGGGTAGGGTGGCAGTACGGTAAAGGTTGTCCGGCGAAGACTAGGTTATGTGTCATTTTTGAAAACACCACTTTCTCAAAAATGACCACTTCCACATTCCTCCGGAGAACAAGGATCCGCCTTTTCTCCGGGGTTTTCCGTAAAGCCTTTGTTTTGTAGAATCACAATTTTAGGGTGTCCACTTAGGGACTAGTATATTTGATGGTAATAAATACCATATGGTGGCTTATGGTCTTGGCATTACCAAGTTTAACTACTGGCATAATAGTAACCTATATACTAGTATAGTAGTAATAGCCACATCAAAAATAGTTTTGATAATCAAGTTTTTGTAAAACTTCAGAGGTAAAACATGCATGATAGATAATGATAAGTATTGTATCAGCAAGCATCAGGATGGCTTGCCTGGTATCTCCTTGTGTCCCTGGTTTTGGAGTGACTGGAACTTGAAACAGAGCTTCACGACACTCCCTTCCTCTTCGTTTTCTAGCGTCGTAAAAAGAATAAAGGACACACATTCAGAACCAATCAAGGCAAGCAACAACACATAACAATACATACAGCAAGGAAACTAATAATAACCTATCACCCAATTATTAATTGAGGCAAACAATCAAACAAGCACACTTGGCAAAAATGCCATTTAATAAGACAACTCAAGGTTGGAGGAACATATCTCACAACCTCAATACCATGGATTCAGAGGGTGTGCCACTCTCATACCAAGATATTAATAAACCCAAAATACACTTAGTTTCACAAGGGTGAGACTACTAAGAGTATACAAAACATGCACAATAATAATCATGGCAATGGGTCTATCAACCACACCACAAAAAGAACAAGGTAGTTAATCTGCTAAGCCTAAATTCACATCAAGAATAAATAAGACACATGATTTGCAAAAGTTACTTTTACAAATCAGTGAGCCTACACAAGTGCAAACAAGGTAATAGACTCATCACAAAACACACAATTTCTCATAGTGAGAACAATAGAAACAATGACTAAAAGGAGGAATCCTATAGACATGCTTCTACTAAGGGTTTGCTATGCAAGCAAGCATAATATGTAAAGTACTAAAAAGCAAACAAGGAACCATGTTATCATTATGGGAAATGAAAACATGTCCTCATGCAAGGATACACAATTATCTACCAAACACAAGTTGGCAGAAAAAAAAAACAATTCAATACAAAAATGCTAGGGAAACTAGTACTACTCAAACATGAAGAATCAATGGATACATTTCAATCAAGTAATTGAAATACAACCAGAGGGTCCATGTTATAAAAACAGGAGTGAAAAACATCTATAATTGCTATAACAAAAATATCCCATTTAATAAAACAATGCATCAATTTGCAGGGCAACTCCTACATACTAGTGGTAATAAAAAGGGCATTACTAGAGGAAATCAAACAACACTCCAAAGATGGATTTTTCCTAGCAATCCACACATGATTACAACCACTTAAAAACAGAAGCATACACATTTTCATTTAGCACTCAAAAGCTCAAGGCAAAAATACTAGGCACTCATTACTTAGAGAACTATATAAAAGAAACACATCTAGTGTGGGGGAAATAATGTTTCCACCAAAAATGAAATGACACCAGTGGGTGTTCCACTAGCATATCAAAGCATTAAGAGGTCACAAGGCCTCTGGCCATACCTTCTAAAAATTAACAAAAGACTAAACTAGCACCTAGTGCAATAACCATACTAGCAGAAAATAACAGGATGCTAAAATAAGCAAGGTAATGCTACTCATGCTATTGTTTTCACACAAGTGAAAACTCTAGGGTTCAAGTACTCATCAAAACATAATCAAAATGCTACTGGTCCTATGAACACAACACAAAAATATGTGGCTACACAACCACAAATGTTTATGTCAAAAATTCCACACATGAGGGAATTTTTCCATAACATTCTTATAGTCATGACAAAGCTACTCATGCTTTTCTACCAATTCAAATGCAAGCTAGCAGAGGTGATAACAACACAATATAAGTACCAACATGGTTCTGGATCCAATCAAAAATCCAAGTGCTTGCACATAAATTTAACACTCAAAAATTGCTATGCAAGATTTAACTAGAGAATAATCATATGCTATTATCAAAAATCCTATTTCTTCTCAACTCAAGTCCACACAATCTAACATGCTAAAATAGATAAGTAAAACTTAGAAAACAAGTTCACACAACTTGTACATGCTAGAAAACATCATTGAAACACAAAAATATAATCACACAATTTAATTACCTAAAATGCCAAAATGGCGGAAACAAGCAATTTAAAGATCTGTCCACCAAAGTTTCTATGATACTCTAAAAATTAAACCCAGCTAGGTTTGGATAGCCCTAAACATATACAAGACCATCCAATTGAGTTTGCATCGAAATTCATCTTTAATTATTTTATAAAAATCACCAAAGTGCTCTCTGGTGTTTTACCAAATTGCATGCCATTTCTAAAATACTAGGAATTTGGAATCAATGTTAATTGCTCCTGTTAGGAAATTTCAAGGGCTTTCCAATGCAATTGGATACACCTCATTCTGAGTGGTGAAATTAGAATGGTGCTCATTTTGGTGTTTCTGGTACCTGTTGCCAAAACATTTTTCATTTCTAAAATATTCATCCAAAAGTAGATCTACAAGTTGGATATGGTTTAGATTTTGTTGCTTTACAACTGTGAATTTTAGCTTGGTCAAATTCATCTTTTAGGTAGGTTTTGAAAGCCAAAAGCAAACATGTACCATTCTGTGAAAATTAAATGGAAAAATAACTTGATATGGGCCAGATCTAGCAACTGGGCCGGCCTGGACAATTTCTACCGCGGCAGATCCTAGCTGCTGTCGCTGACCAGCGGGCCAGCGGCCACGCATGCAGCCACGCAGGCAGTGCGGCCCCACCCGCGGGTTTGACTTCTTCCGCGCGGGGTTAAGGGCGAGGCTGACGTCGCCCTGCGTCACTCGCCGGCGGGGACAACTCCGGCGAAGTCCTAACTAGCGATTTCGGCCACCAAAACGCGAAATAAAAACATCCTCACTTTGCTCTCGACGCGGGGAAGCCAACGGGGGTGGTCTCGTTTCCCGGGAGCAACCGGAGAGCGGCCGGCGACGGCGCGCGCGGGGCGGCCGGAAAGTGACCACGGCGCGGCCACGTTCAAGAGGGAGAGGGAGAGGGGAAAAGGGTCGGCGGGGGTCGCCTGCTTACCCTAGACGCGCGGGAGGGCTCGGAGAGGACGGAGGAAGCTCGTGGCGGCGGGGATCCCTCGCCGGAGTCCGCCGGGCTCGAGGAAGAAGGGTGGACGGCGCGGGCACCACGAGGCATTCCGCCTGGATTCCTTCAGAGGAGAGGGCAAGCACGACGAGGCGGAGACAATGGGGACCATGGCTGCCGGCGGCGAGCTCGGCAACGGCCGAATCGACGGCGACCTAATCGGCTAGGGTTTCGGTTGAGCTATTTGCACAGAGAGAGAGAGGGAGCTAGCTCGAGGAGAGAGAGGGGGGCAACTAGGAGGTACAGAGGTGCACATGGGGGGTTCTTATCCTCGATATACCTTCCACTCAAAGGCAATGGCGTAGGGGCTCTGTATCTACAGAGAGGCTAGGAAGAAGATCACTCGGATTTCAATTTGGTCCCTGGCTATTTACAAAGAGGTCCCTGTCCTCTCTGAAAAATGTTGTTTTCACTAGGAAAACAAAGTCTAAAATTAAAATCCTTTTGCCCAAAATTCTTATTAGTTGGGATGCACAACATATGTGAAAATTGGCTCAAATAGATAAACTTGATAGTTCAAAGTTGTTCAAATTTCAATTCTGACATAAATAGACATTGAATTTATTAGACTACTTAGGAGCTTCCAAAAATGATAATTTTTGGCACACATTCCTTATTTGGTGTGTTCCTTGTGTGGTAGAAAATTCAAGTCATGTTGAGTTACTTCATAGAACAAACCTGTTCAAATTTCAAAAAGGTGCTGTCTTGAAAACATGGTTTTTTGGCAACTTAAACTCTTCAAAAACTTGTGCCCTTTTGGTTTTCATTCTTATTTATGTTATAGAGCATGTGGTATTTATTTCATGGCATTTTGAAAAAGTTTGTAGAACAAACTTGTTCAAAATTCCAAATGTTGCTGTGGAGAAAAACATGTTTTCAGGACTTTAATGGATTCAATTTTTGGTCTCCTCTTGTGTGTGTTCCTTATTTGATATAAGGAAGCACTGGTATTAATTTCAGATCATTTGAAGGAAGTTTCCAATAGTAACTTGTTTGAGTTTCCTGTTTCTGGAAATATTGGAAATTCAATTTAATAAGGCATTTGGCTTTTCTTTAACAATGCTTTGCCGAAATATTTATGTGACTAGGGTTAGCAAGTCAACGATATCCAATACTTTTGTTTTTTTAAGCTTGCAAGGTTGGAAAACATTTGATAAGATTTTGGTGAAGCATCTAAGAATGCCTCTTTTTCTTGATAGTCTTTTAGGGAAATTTATTAAGTGTTTCCTCTTTCTTAATTTAGGCCTTGGAATAATATTCAACAAGTATGGGGTTCATAAGATAGTTTTTGGAAAACTCTTTGATAAATATTTACATTAGAAAATGTTTCCAAGGTCATTGGAACAATATGTTGAATATTTTTAGTTTACTGCTTTGCTATCTTTTTAAGTTTGTTTTCCATTTCTTAGCCATGTAAGTTTATATAATTAGTTTGTTTAGTTGCACTCAACCAAACACAACCAAAGTTTATTTGTCAAGCAATTAGCAAAACAACTGTGTTATCAGGTATTCCAAAATTGGGATGTGACAGGGTCCCTTCATGTTAGCAACAAGGGTCTTTGGAACCCAAACTGTATAACCAATGTAACCCTCAATAGGACCAACATACTTAGCTTGCACAACACCATAATAATCAACATATAGGAAAAGGTGTGGATTGTTAGTTCCCGCGGAAGTGCTACGAGTAATGGAGTCCCTCATGAAACCACCACTTGAGCAGGAATGCTATGAGTAGTGTTGTCCCTAATGACAATACTACTCGAAGCACCATTGTTGGCCTTCTTCTTGTTCTTCTTCTTCTTCTTCTTCTTCTTGGCAACATAGCCAAGACCTTGCTTGCCCACTTATGTCCTTGGAGCACTCAATTATGGTCTAGCAACAACCACATGAGGGCTAGGGGCAACCACTTGTGGGGTAGAAATCACAACCTTCTCAACTTGAGGGCATTTTCCCTTGAGCCTTGCTAGCTCATCCTTCAACCTAGCATTTTCCTCAATAATATTTGCATGATCACAAGAAGAAGTAGAGGTTCTAGGGTTGTTAGGTTTATTAAGTTGAGTTTTAATTTGTTCATGCAACTCTTTGAGGGAAGAGTGTTGACTCTCCAAAGCTTTGTGGGCCTTGGTTAGCTTTTCAAACTCCTCGATTAGTTTACCATGACCAACACCAAACTCAATCTTATCCCTTTTAGCCTTTTTATATTTAGGTATTGCAAGGTCATGTTCCTTAGTGATATTAGAAACAAGTTCATTATGTGACTCTTCAATAGATTCAAGTTCCTCCTCAAGAGAAACTCTACCCTGTTGTTCTTCCTCAAGAGTCATAGAGAGCTATGCTATCTCATCCGCATCCCTTCTTTCAATCTCACCTTTATTCTCAAGAGCTTCACGGGCCTCTCCCAATTGGCTCATGAGATGATCTAAGTACTTCTTGGTCTCCCCTTGCATGCTAGACATAAAATGTTCCAAGGAGAGAATTTCATCTTCTACTCTAAGACTAGCATGATTTTCTAGTCCACTTGTGTTATTACAGTTTGGAGAAGGTGATACCTCCGAGGCCTTAGCCATGAAGCACTTGTCATTTGGGTGAGGATTATTTTCATTGGGGGATTCAAAGAGAGATTAAGATGATGGAGTAGGAGCAATAGCAATAGAGTATGGGCACCTAGAGGGGGGTGAATAGGTGCTACGACCAATTTTGATTTTTCTTTCACAATTAGGCTTGACACAAAGGCAAATTCTATAGATGATGCAACTACGGTGATTTTACCTATATGACAAGAAAAATAACAATAACAATAACAATACAAGCAAGAGTAAAGGGGGAAGGAACGAGGTAACCGATATGAAGCACACGGAGACACGATGTATTCCCGAGTTCCTCCTTGTTAAGGGAGTACGTCTAGTTGGAGGGGTGTGAGCTCGCCACGAATGCCTAATCAATGCCACAAAGGCCTCACCCTATTCTCCAATGAACCCCACCACAAAGGACTAGTCCACCTTCACTATTGATCCCCTTTGAGGTGGGAATCGAATCCTTTACAAACAAGCTTGGGGCACACACCCACAACAAAATTGGGGGCTGCCAACAATCACCAATCACCAACAAGTGTAGTAACGGAGTCTAGGTTCTCCACAAGGAAACCCTAGACTAGATACCACATAGAATATGAGGGGAAATGAAGATCGGATCAGGGAAGATGTAGATCGGGGTCTTCTCCTTCAATCCTCCAAGTATCAACGAGTTTGGGTGGAGGGATTGGGAGAAATCTAGCTTTTGGAGGCTCAATAAATGCTTGTCTTCAATGCTGGTTCGAGAAACCCTTTGGAGAAGAAGGGGATGGGTTATTTATAGCCCCCTCCCCAAACTAGCCGTTTGACCATTTTTCGTGCCTGGCGGTACTACCGCTGGGGTCAGCGGTACTACCGCTACCTGGTAACATAAGCGGTACTGCAACGTCCCAGTGACCGGAGGCGAGCGGTACCACCGCGGAAGTACCGTGGTACTTCCAACAACGGTACTACCGCTAGTGCCCATCGGTACTACCGCTGGCTACAACTTAGAAATAAATCGAAGTGGATGGCGGTAGTACTAGGGCACTACCGCTCTAGTACTGTAAACATTACCGTGAGAAAAATCTTGCTGGCGGTACTTTGACCGGTACTACCGCTTCCTGGAAGCAGCGGTACTACCGCTGGCGGTAGAGGTACTACCGCCGAGCAAGGCTTTGCTCCTTAGCCAAGTTAAACATGGTGGTACTACCGAAACAGTACTGCTGAAGTACCGCTGGATGTAGTAGCCAAATTTACTCTGGCGGTACTTCTGGCGGTACTGGGCGCGGTACTACTGCTTGCTGTGCAGAGAGGTACTACCGCTGAGGCACCCGGTACTACCGTTGGATCAAGTTGATTTTGGTGGCTTTGTCTTTGAACACTCTTCCCTTTTAGCGTCTAGATGACATTTCCTGAAATAACTTAGACGCACTCTTAGATACTTACTAGTGTTGTTATCAACTCCAAAACCTAAGAGAGATCAAAATGCAAATGCACTTTCAACCTTTGGGGAGAGTTGATGATGTTCTTATTATGGTTAATAATAACCTTGTCCCCATTGATTTTGTGGTTATGAATATTGAATGCAATGCTTCTTGTCCTATTGTTTTGGGAAGACCTTTTATTAGAACCGTTGGTGTTGTTATTGATATGAAAGAGGGGAATATTAAATATCAATTCCCACTCAAGAAAGGTATGGAACACTTTCCTAGGAAGATAATGAAGTTTCCTTTTGATTCTATTATTCGAACAAGTTACAATTTGGATTCTTCTTCACTTGAAAACACTTGATTTTCTCTTCTTATGCCTAGCTAAAATGCGTTAAAGAAAAGCAGTTCTTGGGAGATAACCCATGGTTTTATTTTTGCTTTGTTTTTATTTGTTTTCTTTGAGTCAAGGTGTTTTATACTTCTGTAGGAACTCATTTGTATCTTTATTTTCATGTATTAGTTGTGCCAAGTAAAGTTTCTAGCGAAAAGTGGTGTTAGTTTTGGATTTCTCCGTAGAAAAAACAGATTTCTGCTGTCCACCGTAAAAAATCGTATAATTCACAGAAAAATCAAAATGAACTGAAACTTTTTGTGCTTATTCCTTAGATAATTCCGAAACATTTTTGTTCTTTATGTTTTCTAATTTGAACAACTTAAGTGCCCCGAAAAAATGTCATTACAGACTGTTCTGGTTTTGCCAGATATGCCATTTTTCTTGCATTTGCTCTTTTACTATGTCAAGTAGATTTCTTTGCATCACAAAACATCAGTGGCTATAGATAATGTTTAAAAGTATCAGTAGAACTTGTTCCCACGCATAACCTATGAATTTTTTATTGTACACTAACCCTCTAATGCGAATTACTTTTGAGTGTGATGTCCAGGAAGTTTTCAAGGGTCAAGAGAAGAGGGTGATATAATGTGATCAAGAAGAGTGCAAAGCCAAAGATTGGGGATTCCCCCGAGGTTCTTCCCAGAAAATTCTAAGAAGACTCAAGAATCTAAGCTTGGGGATGCCCAAGGCATCCCCTTCTTCATCAACAAATTATCAGGTCACTTCTAGCGAAACTATATTTTTATTCGTTCACATCATATGAATTTTACTTCGAGCGTCTTTTATTTTTTGTTTTGTTTTCCTTGCTGCAATAAATATCATTGGAACCTAGCATTCTTGTTTGGGAGAGAGACACACTCCGCTTTTTCATATGAATACTCGTTATGCTCATATTCTTAGTTTTTCTTCTAGTTGCTGCAATTCTTTTATCTCCTGTTTTCGTGCATCCCTTATTCAGAGATGTTAGTTTTAGTAAAGTTATGTTAGTACTCTCTTGATTAATTTCTATATCAGTTGGATAGTTTTTGTTAAAACATACATTGATTGGTTCTTGATGGAAAAATAAAATGTTGCATGTGGTAGAATTTATAACGGTACAAAAAGAAGCTTGTATAGACTGTGGCTAGACTTTTTCATGTCATGTTATATGTTTTTTTAATTCTAAGCCTAGTGTTTATTTTTGTAGCATTAGTTGTCTCAAATAGATGAGATTGTTTGATGTTCCATTGAAAGAATCATGAGTTGTTTTTATCACATTGAAGCATATATTTTCGGTGTTCTCCTTTGAATGTTTTATTTGGTTGACTTGGATCATGCTTACACCATGTTTATGACTACAAACCAGTCACTTATAACCTCTATGATCATTTAGTTTTTGACTTGTAATACCACTTATGCTTTTATTAATAATGTTTTTGTCGCTATGCATGATTATGGCCATTATGCTCTCTTGATTTGTCGCTCCTAGTGTTTGCTAGCCTCCACCTGTATCGAGTATGAGCTATACTCGTGCATCCAGCTCCCAAAAACCAAAGTATTAAAAATATGTCCACCATACCTACCTACATGTGGTATTTAACCGCCACTCCAAAGTAAATTTCTCATGTGTTACCTTTAAAACTTTCAAAATTACTCATGTTTTCTGCTCCCGTTTTAGCTCATGAGGACGTGAATAGAGAATCTTTATCTCACTTGTTGATTGGATTTCACAACCTGGACTAGTGGCTTCATCCGTTTATCCAATTGATAGAAGACCTGGCAGCGGGGTGCCCAGCCCAAAACTTAATACAACAAATTCTCTTCACTATTTTTGCCCCTGATTTATGAGTCAAAGCATAATTGTGTAAACAAAAGAGAAAGATGGATGACCTTATACCCAGATGCGTCCTTCTATGGGATCCGCTCTTGTGAAGTCTAGTTGGCTTGTGACTTACTGTATTTTCTGTTCACCATTCGTGGACATAAGCATACACACTTACCCCTAAAATTTAGAAACTCCTCCATGGTATGTGATTGTTGACAGGCACCCGAGGATTCGGTTAGCCATGGTTTGTGTAAGAAAGGTTGGGATGAGTGTCAAATATTTTTTGCTTTCTCTATTTTAAAAATAAAAAAGCTCTAGCACATGAGTGATCCCTGCTTCCCTCTACGAAGGGCATTTCTTTTAATTTTATGTTGAGTCTCCATCTTCTAACTTTATGCACAATTGACAGAGCATAGTTGCCATTCTGAGTTTAATGTGCATTTGTCCCAAAAAATATTATTGATTGATTCATACCTTGTTATTACTTGTGCTCAAATTAATTTTTCTAGTCATCCTCCTAAACTTTGAAGGTGTCATGGAATTTATGTTTTTCTCCACTCTTAAGGACAAGAAAAATATCACTTTGCTATGTTTTCTTGATGCTAGAAACAAACGTATAACTTTCAAATGCATTATTACTCATGATCTTCTATTTGTGTTACTTTTCATGATGCAAAGTGGTTGCTATGTTTCATTGTTAAAATTATATCTATCATGCTTGTGTTTAAAGTACTATGATCTCAGCTTACATATGCGTTTACAATTATGATGATCAAGTTTATGTTGGTAGCATGTCACCTTAGAAATTATTTGTTTTGTCGTTTACCTACTGGAGGACGAGTAGGAACTAAGATTGGGGATGTTGATACGTCATAAACGTATCCATAATTTTTGATGTTCCATGTTGTTCTCATGTTATTTGCTACATGTTTGCTATACACTTTATGCCATTTTTTCGATTTTATGGGACTAACCTATTGACAAGATGCCACAGAGGGTTCCTGTTTTCTGCTGTTTTTGGTTTCAGAAAAGTTCTTCTGGAAATATTCTCAGAACTGGAAAATTGGAAGCCCGAAAGTCTTAGAAAGTTGTCGTGCACACGGAGTCCGAAGGAGACCCGGAGGGGGGGCCACAAAGGCCCACACCATATGGCGACCCGCCCCTGGCCGCCCACCGACGTTGCCCCTTCGCCTTTTTAACCCCTTGGGAGGTTAACCCTAAATAGATACACCTCATCGTCAACCCTAGTCCGGGAGGGTTCTGGAGCTCTCCCCGACACCCTGCTAGGAGGGGAAATCATCACCGGAGGGCTCTACACCACCATGCCCGCCTCCAGAATGATGCGTGAGTAGTTTATCCTTGGACTACGGGTCCATAGAAGTAGCTAGATGGTTGTTCTCTCCTCTTTATGCCTCATGTTTAGATCTTGTGAGCTGACCTACATGATCAAGATCATCTTATTGCAATGCTACATGTTGTGTTTGCTGGGATCCGATGAATATTGAATGCACTGTATCTTGATTATCAATCTATCATGTTATTTTCATGTGTATGTTATCTATGATCTTGCATGCTCTCCGTTATTAGTAGATGCTCTGGCCAAGTAGATGCTAGTAACTCCAAGAGAGGGTATTTATGCTCGATAGTGGGTTAATGCCTCCTTTTTCTCACGCTCGAGTGACAGAAACGTAATGGGTGGGGGATGTGCTGTTGCTACTAGGAAGAAAAAACGATGTTTACATTGTTTACATTACACACTTTTCTTAATGCAATTATCTGTTGTTTGCAACTTAATACCCAAGGTTTGTTCGGATGATATTCTGACGATGGATTTATTAGTCATAGATGTAGTTGGATAACGGTCTATGTATTTTGTTGTAATGATCGCATGAATCACATAGTAATCATCATGTCATGCGTGTTTCAATATCCGTCAAGTGCCCAGCTATAATTTGATCACACACATGTTATTTATCTTCTATGGAGATACACCACTAGTGAACTATGGACCCCGGTCCATTTCCTCATACTGATAATACAACCACTTCAAATTACTGTTTTCACACTGCTAATATTGTTTTCTCATTGATCTCCTACTGTTTTTCACACCATATGTTTAACCGCTTTCTTTTCAGCAAAACCAGTGTGCTTGACAACCTCGCTGCTTTGTTGGGGCAAAGTGAATTGATTGTGTTGTGTAGGTTCCACGTTGTTGCTGGACCGGTAGTGCGCCCTACCATATCAACTGCTTAAACCTTCAGAAGTTGCTTCTTTCTCCTACTGATCGGTTCAACCTTTGTTTCTTTCTGAGGGAAAACTTGTTGATGTGCTCTTTACACCTTTAAATTGGGGTTTACCAACGAGGGTGTCAATTACACCATCAGACACCGAGACAGAATGCCGAGACCAATTTTTTGGGAAGTAGGGCGGACAGGCGGCGGCGTTGTTGACCATGACGGAGAAAAGGGTGTGGATACATTAAGCTCTTGATCTCATCCACAATAGTATCACCTGGCCATCACGTGTACTTGGTGAATTCCGCGATCTACCGCTCGCTGGACGCGCCGGCGGGAGGAAATAGGAAGCTATGGCGTGCAAGAGGAGGAAGACAACATGAGAGGAAAGGACGACGTGCACGAGATGCCCGGTGGGGAAGAGATTATTCCGGAGAGATGGAACGGGAAAGGAAACAAATAAGAGTAAACGAGGAGGAGATCAGATCTGTTGCGGTGCAGGACTAGAAGAGGTTAAATAACGGGCATAACAATTAGCCATTAAAACAAAATTCTATCCGACATGATCTGTTAACCGGGCTAAGCAACGCAAGCGAACGATAAGCCGGCTTGGTGACAAACCTCTTCCATTATACAAATTTTTGAAGAAATTCGACAAATTTGAATGGACAGAAGAGGCAGACAAAGCATTAACCCAGTTGAAAGAAACTTTGATGAAAGTTCTGGTTTTGGCATCCCCAAAAGACGAAGAACCCATTCTACTGTATCTTATAGCAACTAACAGGGTTATAAGTGAAGTGATAATTGTGGAAAGCCATAAAGACGAACGAAGCATTCCAGATCAACATCCGGTGTACTACGTCATCGAGGTATTTTCTGAGTAAAATCAAAGGTATCCGCATTATCAAAAACTGCCATATGGCGTATTTTTCGCATCTCGGAAACTCCTTCATTATTTCCAAGGACATTCCATAACAGTGGTAAGCAAAGAACCACTAGGGGATATTATTAACAATGCAGACTTAGCAGACCGAGTCGCCAAATGGGGCATTGAATTGGTTGCGTTCGACATTAAGTACCATCCCCTGACGGCAATCAAATCCCAGGTGTTGACAGATTTTGTAGGCGATTGGACAGAAGCAATGGAAAACACACCAATGGCAGAATCAGAATATTGGATCATGCATTTTGATGGATCCAAAATGAAAGAAGGTGTTGGTGCTCAAATCTCCAAAAGGCGACATAATGGAATATGTATTACAAATACACTTCAACGCCAGTAACAATGTGGAAGAATACGAAGCATTGCTTCATGACTTGCATATTGCAAAAGAAATAGGTGTCAAGCGTATACTTTGTTACAGTGACTCAGACTTAGTACATCATCAGCTTAACCAAACATAGGATGCCAAAAGCCGCATAATGGCCGAATATCGAAGAACAGTCGAGGAGTTTTCCATTTGCTTCCTAGGATTTGAAGTACTTCACATCAAAAGGGAAGAAAACTAGAACGCAGATGCTTTAGCCCGCATGGGCTTGGAAAGGGTGAAAACTCTACCGCCTGGTGTATTCGTCCAGCATTTGCATGAATCATCAATAAAAGGTGGAGATGTGGACTACCCCTAGTTTCCGAGTCAATAGAAAGTTTTGCTCGTTAACCCGGATTGGAAAATTCCATATTTAAACTTCTTAGTTGATCAAAAGTTCCCGGACGGAGAAGACGAAGTCTTGCAAAGGCATATCAGTCGCTGATGCAAAGGATACATGGTAATCAATGGTTTCCTGTATAAACGCATATCGGAATTTTTCAGCGTTGTATTTCGCCAGAAGAAGGACGAGAATTTTTGCAAGAAATCCATGTTGGAGATTGCGACCATCATTCTCAGTCAAAAAGCATAGTAAAAAAGCATTTTGTGCCGAGTTTTTCTTGCTCACAGCCAAGACATGCGCGGAGCACATAGTGAACACATGTGCCGGATGTCAGTATTACGCCAAGCAGACCAATATGTCGGCTCAAGCACTTAATACTTGGGGGCTAGAGATATTACCTGGCTCATTTCTTGCAAACCGCTTAGATTCTTGGAGAATTCCTTGGTGTATTCCGAGAAGGGAATCCCCATATGGTGGATTCCGTCTTGGATAACCTGCCAAGGCGAGAACACATAATTATTCTGGACTACGAATCCACCTTTTGGCCAAGGGAGAATCAAGGGGTCTCGGGCAAAATACTTTTTCGCCCACGGATAAATATATCCGAGTTCATCAAAGTAGACCTCTTGTTTTACCTTGAACTTCTTGATGTCTACGCACACTTCTATTCTTGTAGACAGTGTTGGGCCTCCAAGTGTAGAGGTTTGTAGAACAACATCAAGTTTCCCTTAAGTGGATCACCCAAGGTTTATCGAACTCAGGGAGGTAGAGGTCAAAGATATCCCTCTCAAGCAACCCTGCAATTAAGATACAAGAAGTCTCTTGTGTCCCCAACACACCTACTACAATTTTCAGTTGTATAGGTGCACTAGTTTGGCGAAGAGAGAGTAAAATACAAGTAGTATGGATGATTATAAGTGATAATAACAATCTGAAATAAAAATGGAAGAAAGCAAACATGTAGCAGAACAGGTTGTAAGCAATGTTTCAATGCTTGGAAATAAGTCCTAGGGATCCTACTTTCACTAGTGGACACTCTCAACAATGAAAACATAATTGAATTAATGAATACCATCTCTTATATGCTACTCCAAACCACTCTCCGGTCGAATAACAACACCAATCCATGCATAAGGCTTTAACAACACTCCTTAGAGTAAGAACTTTCCCAACAAAGTAACCCCCATTTTATCACCATGGGACCCATATGGTTCCACGCAAACACCCCAATTTCATATGGTTATCCAACACAAAATATAAATATAATGCTAAACCACACGGTGCACACACTGTCACCTTTACACCGTGATCAAAGTTTTTTCGGAGATCTCATAACAAAAACCACTTGAGTAGCATAATAGATGAAGAATAATATCTACGAATTCAACTAGATTACAAAGCTCACGATCACATATAGATCACACCATGGAAGAGAAAGATGAAACACATATCTACCGGGAGAGCCCTCAGCCCCGGGGGAGAACTACTCCCTCCTCATCATAGGAGACAGAAACAGCCATGGAGATGGCGTTTGATCGATGGAGACGGCTTCCGGGGGCACTTCCCCGTCTCGGCAGGGTGGCAGAACAGAGATCTGTCCACCGAATCTTGTCGGTGGCGGCGGCGGAGCTACGAATGTATTTTGTGGAAAAGATCGATGTATCTAGGGTTTACGCCTCGGGGGGAATAAATAGGCGAAAGGGCAGAGGCGGTGGAGGTCTGGGCCCCACACCAACCCTTGGCGCGGCCAAGGGGGGCGCCACCCCATTGTGTGGGCCCCTTGATGCCCGTCTTCGACTCCTCTTCTGTCATCTTGATGCTTCCGGGGAAAATAGGAACTTCGAGATTTGTGGGGTCCAATTCCGAGAATATTTCCAGAACAACTTTTCTGAAATAAAAAACAGCAGAAAACAGGGAACTTGCACTTGGCATCTTGTTAATAGGTTAGCCCCGGAAAATGTGTAAAAATGCTATAAAGAAGGGAGAAAACATGTAGTAATTGGCATAATGTCATCATGGAGCATCAGAAATTATAGTTACGTTGGAGACGTATCAAGCATCCCCAAGCTTAGTTCCTACTCTTCCTCGAGTAGGTAAACGACAAAACACAATAATTTCTGAGGTGACATGCTACTAACATAAACTTGATCATTATAATGTAAAAGCATATGTAAGCCGAGATCATAGAACTTTAAACAAAACATGATAAATAGAACTTTAATAATAAAGCATAGCAATCAATTTGCACCATGAGGAGTTCCTCAAATAAAAGATCATGAATAATAATGCAAAGAAAGATATATGTTTGTTTCAAGTATAGAGAAAGCATGGCAAAGTGTTATTTCACTAGTCCTTAAGAGTGGGGCAAAACATAAATGACACGACACCTTCAAAGGTCATGAGGAAGACTAGCGCAAATAATTTGAGAACAAACAATAGCACATCATGAATCAATTAATGATGTTTATGAGACAAATGCATATAAAACTCAGAATGGCAAAAATGCTCTCTCTACTGTGCATAAAGTTAGAAGATGGAGACTCACCATAAAAGTAAAAGAAAGGCCCTTCGGGGAGGGAAGCAGGGTGTCGGATATATACCAATCAGGGGTATATCAGATGGTGGTCTAAAGTGCCGGATTACCAGGGTGGCCTAAATGGTAGTGGGCTACGGTCCATTGGGCGGCCCAGTGAGCTGATGCACGGAAGCCGGATTCTAGAAGAACCCGGATCACGACCCACGTGATACAGCTTGGAGTAGAAGGCGGATTCCTTACTTTCCAAGTTAGCGCATACCGTAGTCTTCTAGGTTTCCTTCTCTGTATGCCCTAACCCGGATATTATATAAAGCCAGACGGGAGATAAGATAGATAGACAAGAAGCTAAAGGCTAACTCGCCGAGAGGTGGATCCTTGACGAGTAGCTAATAGAACCTTACATTGTACTCTGTATTCCCAGGCTTTAGTCCTGAATAGTGAGATTGCAGGAGTAGGAACTCTGCATTACTGCGTCGTACCGAACCTGGGTAAAACCCTGTGTCATTGTTCATCGTACAATCACGTCCCCCCACTTCTCTATCGGTAGTCTCATGGCACCCCCGTCTATGAATTCTACTACGATGTCTCGACAGTTGGCGCCCACCGTGGGGCCAGCGACGTCATGCGTTATATTTCGATCGGGGATACTTGGCGGAATCGGCAGTACCATAACTGTTGGAAGTTTGGAATTCGACAACGACGTCGGGAGCTTCCTCGATAATGGATCATACATGCCGTCGCGGAATCATCTGGTAAGTGCCTGCGTTTTACCGATTGGATCTGCAAACATCTTTATCGGATTAACTGCAGAGGCAATGGGATTCTGTAGCGGAAGTAAATTTATCCCACCCGCCCTATACCCAGTCGAAGAGGACTACGACGCCGGATTTTGTTCAGATCGCCGATATACCGCTGAATCGCACTTTATCGGCATGGTGCAATCCGAGATCGCCGAAAACACGGATGAAAGCAATCCCGTGCATGAGGCAGAAAACAACAATCCCACAACAGAGGTGGAAGATCCGACATCCGTGAATATGACGACGAACTCGGAAGCTAATTCCGTGTTATCCGCCATTGAGGCGAGGTTAGAATCAGAAACCGGATCAGATAATTTTGATTCCAAAGACGAAGATGAGGACGCTTTCAAAAGAAAAGTTAAATCTCTTCAAGAGGGATTCCACGAGGTACTAATGGCAAAAACGGCCGAAAACACGGATGCCGAGAGTCAGGAAAGCCCTAGAACTCCTCCGCCAGAGGAAGAGAGAGAAGAAGGAGAAACCTCTTCCACATGCCCTGATGTCAAAGAACTGACAGAGGAAGAACCCAGTAAGAAACCTCCCTCTTCCAAGAAGAAAAACAAAGCTGCTAAAAAGTTCCAGTGTAAACTCCGGAAGAAGAAACCGGCTGATCCAGCCAATCAAAGCCCGGAAGTAGGTGACGCAAGCGGAGTAAAACCTGCGGAGAAGAAAACAAAGGAAACTCCTGTTCTACCAATGACAGAACAGGACGAACAGGAATTACTCCAAACACCAGTGGGACCACACGAGCCCCCTGAAGTGCTAGAAGCCCGGAGGCGAGCTCTCCAAAGGCAGCAGCAACATCTGTTTCGAACTTGTGAACACCTCCAAAAAAAACAGGATGACATCAAGCTCATGAAGGAGGAAATTGAGGAATACGAGAGAAAGAATAGATCTGGCATTAAACCTACAAGGTTACCTGGAATCGCAAGACCGGAAGTACTGCCGCCAAAAGAAAGGTTTCATAGCCCATCTTGGCAAAAGCAGGTAAACGACAAGGATGCCAGAGGCGGGCCAATATACAAAACCGCAGCAGAGAACGCGGAAGCAGCGTTCGCCATCCTCAACAACGATATGTACTCCAATGGTGAAAAACTTCAAGGGGTGTATGCTTTCCTAGGAAAAGCATTGCAACAATAGCAGCGGGGGCAAGAGCGATCAGGGAAGCTGCACGACGACTCCGCCCGATGTAAAACAGCTACATGCGCCTCTGGAGCACCTGGACCGGAAGAACCTGGAGACTCAAACAATTCGAAAGAGAAGAAATCAGATCCGAGAAAGGACAAGAAAAAACCCGACAATAAGGACGGAGCATCCAGAACCGGATCCCATCTCCCGAAAGACGGAATTAATCTCCACGACCGGGAAGAGAAAAACCGGAAGGACGGAAAAGCAATGCCGCCTCCGAGACGCCCAGCTGAAAATGCTGGAAGACAGGATATACCTCACAGACGTGAGAGATCCCGGACACCCCCAGGAATAAGGAAAGACACAGGAGTAGAACTCCACCTTATCCCAAAGGGCACGGTCACGGAGGAAATAGAGATAATCGCGGAAAAGCGTGTTCGCGCCACAATGGAAAAGAAAGAAGCAGATCCCCTTCTGTCCATTCAGCCGGTAGATACTCCGCACATATGGATAGAGCGGAAAGAGATGAGTTATACTTTGGACCTAAGTGTTTCACTGATACGATCCGAAGAATAACTCTGTATTCTGGCTTTGCCAAAGTTGGTCCAACATACCAAAAATACACCGGTAGCACAAACCCGGATACTTGGCTCTCAGACTATTACACAGCCGTCCAGATTAACAATGGGACAGACCTGGAGGCTGTAAAATTTCTCGCCCTAATGTTACTGGATGGAGCCAGAGATTGGATCAATGGATTACCATCAAGAACTGTCGACAACTGGGATGATATGGCTAGAGTGTTTACTCAGCATTTCCGGGGAACCTATAAACGCCCGAACAGTATCAACCAGCTAAACCGTTGCACCCAATTTGAAGATGAACCATACGTGGATTTCATCTCAAGATGGACGTCAATGAAGAATAGTTGCTCTGGAGTAACTGACGTTCAAGCAATGCATGCTTTCGTCAATGGCTTAAAACCCGGACTCGTACCATTCATGATCGGTTCCAAAAAGCACAAAGATCTCGGATCTATGCTTACAACCGCCAATGAACATGCAGCGGCCGAAGACGATATCAGAGCGAGAAGAGGCAATATCGATACCTTGATCCAGGCCAAAAAATACCCCTCGCCCTGAGAAAAAAGGAACTCCTGATGCAACACAAAAACCCAAAGAAGTTAACGTAGCCTTTGGAAGAGAAAATGGGAAAAGGTGGAAAGGACGAAGTACGGAACCGATAAACTACATCAAGGAAGAGTGGGAAAAAATAAAGTCGGAAAACTGTGTCCACCACTCGCAATTTGGGAAACCCACCCATACTAACGCACAATGCCGGCTGAACAAGCATATGAAAGGCAGTGCAGGATCCGGAAGCAAAGGGAAGAATCCTAAGAGGAAATTCTCCAAGCAAAAGCCAGACGCTGAAAAAGAAGACAGTGAATCGGACACTGACAAAAAAAATCCAGGAACAACAGCGAAAAGGCGAGCCCAAGTTTCCGAGAGTTGATGGAGAAATAAACGCGGTTGTTCCTGCAACCTCGAAATTCTCGAAGTACTCAAATACACCAATTACATGGGATCAGTCTGATCATCCCGGAAATATCCCTGAACCTGGCACGCAAGCTCTTGTTGTAAGCCCTATTGTCCAGAACACTAGGCTAAAAAGAGTGTTGATGGATGGAGGATCCAACATCAACATAATGTACCTGGATACACTGAAGCATCTGCAGATTTCCGAGACCCAGCTCAATCATAGCAACATACGTTTTCACGGCATCGTCCCTGGCAGACAAGCACGATCCCTAGGAGATATTTCCCTAGATGTCACCTTCGGAGAAAAAGATCACTTCTGTCAGGAAAAAGTATCCGTCGACGTTGTGCCGTTCGAAAGCGTGTATCACACAATACTCGGACGTCCAGCTTTCGCCAAATTCATGGCAAGGTCATGTTATATTTATAACAAGCTGAAGATGCCAGGGCCAAAAGGAGGAGTAATCACCATAACAGGAGACTTCAAGTTGGCAAACGAGCTGGAAAAAGAAAACGCCCTTTGCGCTGAAAAAGTGATAGCAAAGGAAGAACTGAAGGAGCTGGCCAAAGAATTATCGCCGACAGAAATGCCGGCAGGAAAAGAAAGCCGGAAGCCTGCCGATAGCTTCAAAGCTTCCGAGAATACAAGACAGGTAATCCTAGATCCCAAAGATCCGACAAAATTTGTCGTAGTGGGAACCGGGATGACCAACAAATAGGAAAGCAAGCTCATCAAGTTCCTCCGTGAGAATTGGGACATTTTCGCATGGTGTCCAGCGGACATGCCAGGCGTACCCAGGGAACTTGCTGAGCATTAACTTAAGGTGATTCCAGGATCTAAACCTGTCAAACAAGGTCTCCGTCGATTTGACGGAAAAAGACGGAAGGCTATTGGCAAGGAGATTATCCGGCTTTTGGCAGTAGATTTTATCCGGGAAGTTATACATACTGAATGGTCCGCAAATCCAGTATTAGTCCCGAAGAAAGACAGTACTGTCCTTAGGATGTGTATAGATTATACTGGCTTGAACAAATTGTGTCCAAAAGATAGATTTGCGTCACCGCGAATCGATCAAATAATAGACGCCACTGCAGGCTCTGAGCTTTTATGCTTTTTCGATGCATATTCCGGGTATCATCAAATACGCATGAAGGAAGAAGATCAAATCAAAACTTCCTTCATAACCCCATATGGGACGTATTATTACATAACCATGCCATTTGGCCTGAAGAACGCAGGTGCAACTTACCAGCGTTGCATGCAACGATGTTTGCATAGTCAGATTGGCAAAAATGTCCATGTTTACGTGGATGACATTGCTGTCGTCTCCAAGGAAAATGACACACTCCTTGAAGATTTGCGAGAAACCTTCAAAAATTTGCGCACTTATAAGATGAAGTTAAATCCATTAAAGTGCGTATTCGGGGTTCCCTCAGGAAAACTTCTAGGATTCATCGTTTCTCATAGAGGAATAGAAGTAAACCCGGAAAAGATCAAAGCAATCTTAAACATCTCCAAGCCTACGTGCGTAAAAGATATACAAAGATTGACGGGTTCTGCAGCAGCCGTTAGCAGGTTTATTAGCCGGCTAGGGGACAAAGCCCTGCCATTATACAAACTGTTGAAGAAATCCGACAAGTTCGAGTGGACAGAAGAAGCAGATGCAGCATTAACCCAGTTAAAAGAAACTTTGATGAAAACTCCGATTTGGCGTCCCCGAAAGACGAAGAACCTATGTTATTGTACCTCACGGCTACAAATCAGGTTATTAGCGCGGTGATAGTTGTGGAAAGGAAGAAAGACGAACAAAGCATACCATATCAGCATCTGGTATACTATGTAAGCGAAGTTTTCTCCGAGTCTAAACAAAGGTACCCACACTATCAAAAACTGGCATATGGCGTGTTTTTCGCATCTCGGAAACTACGTCATTACTTTCAAGGACATTCCATAACAGTGGTATGTAAAGCACCACTAGGGGATATAATAAACAATGCGGAGGCAACTGTCCGAGTAGCCAAATGGGGCATCGAGCTGGCAGCATTCGACATTAAGTACCAAACCAGGACGGCAATAAAATCCCAGGTTTTGGTAGATTTTGTAGCCGTTTGGACAGAAGCAATGGAAAAAACACCAATGCCGGAGTCAGAATACTGGATCATGCACTTTGACGGATCTAAGATGAAAGAAGGCGTGGGAGCTGGTGTAATCCTAAAATCCCCTAAAGGAGACACAATGGAGTATGTACTACAAATTCACTTCAATGCCAGTAATAATGTGGCAGAATGTGAAGCTCTGCTTCACGACTTGCATATTGCAAAGGAAATAGGTGTTAAACACATCTTATGCTATGGCGACTCAGATTTGGTACAACACCAGCTCAACCAAACATGGGACGCCAAAAGTCTCATCATGGCCGAATATCGGAGAACGGTGGATGAGTTTGCAATCTGCTTTTTTGGATTTGAAGTGCTTCATGTCAAAAGGGAGGAAAATTGGAACGCGGATGCATTAGCCCGCATGGGATCAAAAAGGGTAAAGATCCTACCACCAGGTGTGTTTGTCCAACATTTGTACGAACCATCGATAAAAGGTGGAGATGTAGACTATCCTCTGGTTTCCGAGTCAATTGAAGTCATGCTCGTTAACCCAAGGATACACGGTAATCAATGGTTTCCTGTATAAACGCAGTACTACCGGAGTTTTTCTGTGATGTATTTCGCCAGAAGAAGGACGATAAATCCTGCAAGAAATCCATGCCGGAGATTGCGGACATCATGCTCAATCAAAAAGCATAGTCAAAAAAGGATTTCGCGCAGGGTTTTTCTGGCTAAAAGCCAAGACAGATGCCGATCACATAGTGAACACATGTGCTGGATGTCAGTATTACGCCAAGCAGACAAATATGCTAGCCCAAGCACTCAAAACGATCCCTATTACATGGGCGTTTGAGGTCTGGGGGCTAGATATGATGGGACCATTCAAAACCGCAAGAGGCGGACTTACACATCTACTCGTTGCAGTGGATAAGTATACCAAATGGGTGGAGGCTAAACCCATAAAAAACTTGACGGTGTAACTGCCAGAAATTTCATTATTGACGTAGTCATGAGATATGGCGTTCCACATGGCATAATAACTGACAACGGGACAAATTTCTCTATTGGAGAGTTGGCAAAATACTGCCGACAAACGAGAATTCGCCTAGATCTCGCATCTGTGGCACACCCACAATCCAATGGACAGGTTGAAAGAATGAATAACTCAATCCTGCAAGGAATACGCCCAAGACTCGAATCTCCTCTTCATAGAGCAGCTGGAGCATGGGTGGAAGAGTTATCCTCTGTGCTTTGGAGTATTCGAACGACGCCAAATAGGTCAACATGGCAAACCCCGTTTTTCCTAGTTCATGGTGCGGACGCAATTCTTCCAACGGACATGCTCCATGATAGCCCAATAGTGCAGGATTTCGATGACTCCGATGCCAAAAATGCACGACAGGATGCCGTAGATCTCTTAGAAGAGGAACGAGAGCTTGTGCTTCAAAGATCCGCCATTTATCAACAGGTTTTACGACGTTATCATAGTCGGAAAATCAGGTATTGTTCTTTTAAAGAAGGTGACCTAGTGCTAAGATTGGTACAGCAAAAAAAGCACAAATTGGCCCTAGTATGGGAAGGACCATTCGTCATCAGCAAAGCTATGAAAAACAGATCATACTATCTTGTAGATATTCGAGATACGGAAGATCATCCCGAGAAGCCGAATCGCAAAAGAAAGAGAAAGATAGATGCTGAACTAGGAGAGACAAAGAGGCCCTCGAGTATCCAGCAGTTACGTCCCTTCTATCCTTAGTTCAATTTCTATGTAAACATCTTTGAGATCATGAAATAAAGTTGTCGGAATCCATACTTCCATGTTTTCACATGTTTCCAATAGTATAAAGCATATCTTCCGCCTTATCTATTTCCCAATGATCTTTCAAAACACTCAATGTTAACCCGAATTGTGCCTGCATGCTCGGCGTTAAAGAACTGAATGATTTTCAGCCTAAAAAAGGTTAAAGGAAACGCAGATTGTGCCTGCATGCCTGAGTTTCATACAAAAATTCCTTAGCCATTCTCTAAATATTATCTGATTGTTTTTATGCTGGGTCACTGGAGCTAGTAAGCAAAAATGCCTTTAGCATGATCCATGTTTCCGAGTTTTAGACTGATCGGTCATACCCAGTCACTCGGCATGAAGATTAAAACGCTATTGAGCCATTTCAAGAACTAAGTACAGTTAAAGCATACATACCAAAGAATTTAGAAGATAAAGGAATAATAACCCGAAAAAACTTGCAAAGTAATTATATAACGTTAACTGCAAAAGGCGGAGTACTTGTTCATTCAAAAGAATGGAAGCATTACAATAAGGTTTACAACATAAGTTCGGTAATGCTCCTATTTTCTATCTACCCAGGACTCGGAGTTCTCCTTCAAGCATCCGAGTCATCTTCGTTGGAGGATTCTTCTGGAGTGTCCGGGATGGCCTCCTCCGGGTAGAAGATGGAGATATTGACCATGGACGCGATCTTGGTTGCATGACCTTTGATCTGGTCAAAGATGTTGGTCCGCTGGGCTTCCGTATACCCTTGCGGGATGCCGGACGCCACGCGCCAAGATTTGGCAGTGGGGTAATGCATACGCATGGGCCCTAGAGCCATGCGTGCACCACCCCGTGCAGCGGAACGCAAAGTGGATTCCTTGGACTCCGCCACCTCCAAGATAGCCTCTGGAAGTTTCTCAACTTTCGAGAACTCCCCAGTCCTTGAGGGAAGGAATTTGTTGATAAGTTCCATCCCCGCAGCCTTGAGCGCGGTGAAGACCTTCCCGAAAGCTCGGATTTTATCAATCCGAGTAAGAGATGGGTTGTCTCCTGTTTTTAAGATAAATAACCAAAAGGGTATCGCAAAAGCAGAGAAAGGTTATAAAACATGGAAAATTCGGTAAAAAGCAAAAAACTTACCGAGAATCTTGTCCATCTCGGAGCCTTCCTCCAGGCGAAGGGTCAAAGCATTCTCCAAGTCTCGCATGGTTGCTTTTTCCTTCTCAGCTTGGTTGGAGGCATTGGATTGAGCAATGCCAACAGCCAGCTGGCTGGCCTCCAGTTCTTTCCGAACCCTCATAAGTTCCTTATGAAGGTCCAGGTTCTCCCGGCGGAGGTTCTCGGCGTTGCCGGTATCTTCAGCAACTTGCTTGGCTTTCGCCAAAGCAGCTGAAAAGCAAGAAAAATTCCGAGTTAGAAAACTCGGAAAAACACTTAGAAAAAAGGCATTGAAAAGAAACAACAGAGAAATAAAATACCTGTTGTTTCCTCCAGCTGATGCTGATATGAGGCCAGCTCTGCCTCCTTAACGTCAAGAATGGAAAGAAGGTTTCTAACCTCCTTGTTCTTGACGCTAAGCTTGCCAAAAAACTTCCAGATTTATACTTAAGTTAGAAACAAGCATGATAATGATAAAAGCATTAAGTTAAAAGCATGCATTCGACTTATTGCTTGGGGGGCTAGAGATATTACCTGGCTCATTCGCTGTAAACCTGATAAGCTATCGTTGAATTCTTTTTCGTATTCAGCAAA
This sequence comes from Alopecurus myosuroides, assembly GCA_028641055.1. NCBI lineage: Eukaryota > Viridiplantae > Streptophyta > Magnoliopsida > Poales > Poaceae > Alopecurus > Alopecurus myosuroides. The sequence goes on from CM054061.1 coordinate 300,747,754, forward strand.
AACAATTCCAACATGGTGCAGGCCGTCTTGAATGACCCGACGAGGCGAAAATACGAAGTTATTTCGGACAATTAGTCCGCCTTGTGGCCAAGGACGGATCAGAGGAGCAGGAGCGAAGAACTTCTTAGCTGCCGGACGAATGTATCCGAGATCATCGAAAGGTTCTTCCTTTACCTTGAATTCCTTGTCAAAAGTAGGGATGGGCTCTTCTTCGTCAGAAGTTCGAGAAGGACCGCCCATCTCCGGCTCCGCCCTTTCCCTCACATCCACGTTCGATGCAATAGGCTGTCTGGTTGGTCGGAGTTGTTCTTCCGGGTTTGCGGTCTTATGTTTCCCACCAAGAGTTACTGGAGTGGGACAAGCTGCAGCTGAAGATGGCATTCCCTTGCCAACGGTAGCTTTGTGTTTTTTTTAGTTTCTTTGATTTCAAAGGAACTGGCGCAAGGCTGGAAAAGGGAAAGGATGAACGAAAAATCCGAGAAGTAAATACCTCGAAGAAGCAGAATTTAATGAGAGATTGAAAACCCCAGAAAAATACCTGGACGTGGCGATGGGAACTCCATCAAGATTTATCACCTCCTCCGTGATCACTTGCCTCTTGCGTTTCCGACCGCCATAAAAACTGGCGTGCAATTCGTCAAGTTCGGCGTCGGATGCAAGATCTGCTTCCGTGAGATTGTCGAACTATGGAAATGGCAAAAAATCCGACTAAGTTAGAGAAACCTGGGAAAGATGAAAATCCGAGAGAATACCAAATCAGGGAAAAGTAAGAGTACCTTAGGAACCGGGTTTTCCTCGTGGTACATTCCCAAGCTCTCCTCATATTGGTCGCGAGTAGCAACCAATTGGTTGACTCGCTTCTTGAAATCCCTCTTAGTAAAGGCTTTGTACGTCCCTCTCATTTCGTCGTCCGGCCCTTCGTATTCGCAAAGAAGTCGGGGGCGGAAGGCAAGAGGTTGAATACGGCGACCGAACCAGAACATAATTGTATATGTTCCGGTCAGAGGAGGTTGAGAGGAGGTAAGTTTGGCGATACATCGTTTTATCTTCATTAGGTCATCTGGCAAAGTTTGCACCGCGTCGACTGCCCAACTGTCTCGAGGAACGGCAGCGGTATTTGAGAAAGGTGGAACCCCGGTGATTTTTCCGGGAAAGGGGACATCGGGATGGTAAAGAAGGAACCCTTCCAAAATTGGACGGATTCCGAGGTTTTGATCTTGGGGAACCAATCCTCCCTGAATCTACGCAGGGTGAAGGATATAGTCCCGCAAGTCGGGAGTGCGCCCTCGGAAGGGTTTCGCTTAACCCCAAAACAATACTGCCAGAAGTCTAACCTAGGAGCTAAACCTAGGTACCCTCCGAAAGAGCTTGAAATCTGGCAAGGTAGAGGATGGAATTGGGAGGCAGGTTATGGGGTTGAATGTTATAGTGCTCCAAGATCTTAAGGAAAAAGGCGGATGGTGGAATTCCCATACCTATGGCGATGTGGGAGGTAAGGAGGACGTGTTCCCCGTCCTTCGGCAGTGGCTCGGACTCGTCCTCCGGGCTCCGCCATTTGCCCTTCAGCAGCAACCCTTCCTTCTCCATTGTCGGGAGGAGGGAAAGAGGGATACTGCTCGGGCTCCAATTGCCGGCATTTTCTGCTTCTTCTTCCGCCCCGGCGGCGGCGGACGCAGCGGCCGACGCGGTCGCGAGCTCCTCTCCGACGAGGATTATCTTTTCCTCCGATGTCTCGGGCGCGAGTGGCGGAGACGGCGCGGAGGAGGACCCGGCTAGGTTGGTGGCGGCGAGAGGTGGTTCCTCGCTAGCTTGACCACCGGCAGTTTTCTCCGGCTCGTCGCCGGTGGCGCGGAGAGGAGAATCCACCATGGGATCCATGGTGTTGATGATTTCGTCTATCTCCGCCGTGACGGAGCGGGCCGGGGAAGAACTTGGAGATGCCATCTTTTGTCGGCGCGAAGAGGGACCCGTGCAATCCGGCGAGGTTGCAGACGGCGCTGGTTCGTTCGTGTGAAACTTGCTCTGCTCACAGTGTGCTTGGGCGCTGAGTGAGGTGTGGAGAACTGGGAGCGGAAGGTTTGCCGGAGGGGATGGAGACGGCTATTTATAGCCGGAAACCCGTCGCGATACGTGCTAACGACTCTTTTGACCGTTGGATGATCAACGTGTGTCACTCGCCGGAAATTCCGGGAAATGAAATGATGGGTGATTATTGCTATCTCCTCGTTTCCCGCAAGAATCTCTCAGAGATACGTTACGGGGTTTCCCGCTCGAAAGCCAAACGTCCCTCACGTCAGCATGATTAAAGCGCTGACGTAGGAAGTTCCTTCTCCACGAAGGTTTGGGGAAGAAGAGCCAGATTTTCTGGAATCCGAGTTTTGCGTTATAGCATTGCTTTGAGGAAAAGAAGAATCAAGAAAGAGAGACAGTATTTCTCGGAAAGAATGCATATTTGACGAAAGACGTCGAATCAGAGTCTTAATCCTTCTTGGGGGCTACTGTCGGATATATACTAATCAGGGGTATATCAGATGGTGGTCTAAAGTGCCGGATTACCAGGGTGTCCTAAATGGTAGTGGGCTACGGTCCATTGGGCGGCCCAGTGAGCTCATGCACGGAAGCCGGATTCTAGAAGAACCCGGATCACGGCCGACGTGATACGGCTTGGAGTAGAAGGCGGATTCCTTACTTTCCAAGTTAGCGCATACCGTAGTCTTCTAGGTTTCCTTCTCTGTATGCCCTAACCCGACTATTATATAAAGCCGGACGGGAGATAAGATAGATAGACAAGAAGTTAAATGCTAACTCGCCGAGAGGTGGATCCTTGACGAGTAGCTAATAGAACCTCACGTTGCACTCTGTATTCCCAGGCTTTAGTCCTGAATAGTGAGATTGCAGGAGTAGGAACGCCGCATTACTGCGTCGTATCGAACCTGGGTAAAACCCTGTGTCATTGTTCATCGTACAATCACGTCCCCCCACTTCTCTATCGGTAGTCTCATGGCACCCCCGTCTATGAATTCTACTACGATGTCTCGACACAGGGATCACTCATGTGATAGAGCTTTTTATTTTATTAAATAAAGGTATTAAAAGGTTGACACTCCTACCATCCATCTTTCACAAACCATGGCTAACCGAATCCTCGGGTGCCTGCCAACAATCACATACCATGGAGGATTGTCTATATTTTGGGAGATGTATGCTAATGTAAACGAATGGTAAACATAAAATACATTACGTCAAAAGTCAACTAGATTTCACAAGAGCGGCTCCCATATGAAGGACACATCTGGGTAGAAGGTCATCCCTCTTTCTCTTTTGTTTACACAATTATACTTTGACTGATAAATCAGGGGTAAAAATAGTGAAGTGAATTTGTTTGCATTAATTTGGGGTTGGGCACCCCGCTACCAGCTCTTCTATCAATTGGATAAGCGGATGAAGCCACTAGTCCAGGGTGTGAAATCCAATAAACAAGTGAGATAAAGATTCTCTATTGACGTCCTCATGAGCAAAAACAAGAACACAAAACAAGAGTAATTTTGAAAGTTTTAAAGGTAGCACATGAGCAATTTACTTGGAGTGACAGTTAAATACCACATGTAGGTAGGTATGGTGGACACGATGGGAAAACTTTGGTTTTAGGGTGTTGGATGCACGAGTAGATCTCATACTCAGTACATGTGGAGGCTAGCAAAAGACTGGGGGCGACAAATAAAGAGAGCATAAGAGACATAATCATGCATAGCGACATAAACATCATTAATTAAAGCATAAGCAGTATCACAAGTTCAAAAAATAAATGGTCATGGAGGCTATTCGTGACTGGTTCATAGTCATAAACATGGTGTGAGCTTGCGCCAAGTCAACCAAATAAAACATTCGAAAGAGAATACCATAAATTTATGCTTCAATATGATAAGAAAAACTCATGATTCTTTCAATGGCACATTAAACACTCTCAGATATTTGAGGCTAATAATTCTACTCAATAACCACTAGGCTTTAGAACTAAAATAACATCTATCATGATATGAAAAATTCTAGCCACGGTCTATACAAGCTTCTACTTGCACCGTTAAAAATTCTACCTCAAGCAGCAGTTTCTTTTCCCAACAAGCACCATACAAAATATGTTTTAACAAAAGTGATCTACATGCTACAGAAAGCAAACGTGAGAGTAATCATATAAGACTACTAAAACTAACAGCTCTGAAAAAGAGATTCATGAAAACAAAGGCTAAACACAGTACTAGCAAAAAGTGAACACTCACAGGAAAATAAGAATGAAAACTAGAGTGTTCTAAGCAATGAAAACAGAGCATGTCTCTCTCCCACACAAGTATGATAAGATAAAAACATAAAATACAACAAAGAAAACTAAACAAACTAAAAGCAAAAATAAAAGATGCTCCAAGTAAAGCACATAAGATGTGGCTGAATAAAAATATAGTTTCACTAGAAGTGACCTAATAAATTGTTGATGAAGAAGGGGATGCCTTGGGCATCTCCAAGCTTAGATGCTTGAGTCTTCTTGGAATTTTCTGGGATGTACCTCCGGGGCATCCCCAAGCTTAGGCTCTTCAATCTTCTTGATCACTTCATATCATCCTCTTCTCTTGACCCTTGAAAACTTCCTTCACACCAAACTTCTCACAATCTTCATTAGCAACGTTAGTGCAATGGAAATAATAAATTCACATGGTTCAGTTTCAACACAAGCCTAACACTCATAAACACATTAGCTACTGTCACAACTTATTTCAAACTCTTTTTTCAAAATAACACCGAAAGAAAAGAGATTAAAATGCAAATGCAATTATTGGCAGAAATCTGTCAAAACAAGACAACAGGTAAAGATGATTTTTTTTGAAAATATTTTGTTTCTCAAATCAAAGAGTATTCAGATAAGAAAAGTTTCATATATATCCCAGGATTACGCACAAAAAAACACAGGCCATTTTGAATTTTCTGTGATTTTATTCGAATTTAACAGTGGACAGAAGAAATCTAGTTCCTGCGCAGAAATCCGAAATATAGTCTCAACTTTCCACTAGAGGCTTTACTTGGCTCAAATAATACATGAAAATAAAGATACAAAGGAGTTGCTACATAAGTATACAACCCATTGACTCAAAAAAAACAGAGAAAAACAATGGAAAAATAAAAACATGGGTTATCTCCCAAGAAGTGCCTTTCTTTAAAGCCTTTTAGCTAGGCGTGATAATTTGAGAAGATGCTCACATAAGAAATATGAATTGAACCAAAAGAGAGCATCAAGAAGAAAATGTAAAACAAATTTAAGTTTAACTCACTTCCTATGAAAAATAATCTTGTAGAAAAACAAGTCAGTAAAACACAAAGTGGCTAGCATAGGAAGACAAAAGAAGTGCAACTTCAGAAATTTCAACATAAAGAGGGGAAACTTAATATTGTTGAGATGCATAAAACCATGTCTACCTCTCTCATAATAACCTTCAGTAGCATCATGAATAAAATTAACATTATAGCTATCACATAAAACATTCTTATCATGAGCCACATGCATAAAAGAATTAATACTCTCCACATAAGCATAGTCATTCTTATTAATAACAACGGGAGAAAATTCAACAAAATAGCTATCATTATTATTATCATCATCATAATCATCAAATATAGGAGGCATTTTGCAACCATAATTAATTTTCTCCTCAATAGTAGGTGGACTAAAAATAACATATTCATCATTGTAATCATCATATATAGAAGGCATATCATGATCACAATAAAATTTATCATCCATAGTAGGTGGAACTAGAATACCACAATCGTTATAATCATCATATATTGGAGGCAAAGTATCATCAAACAAAACTTCATCCTCAAAAATTGGGGGACTAAAAATATCATATTCATCAAAACTATCTTCCCCAAGCTTAGACTTTTCCATAGCATTAGCAATAATGGTGTTTAAAGAGTTCATACTAATAACATTGCTATCACTAGCATACAAATAAAGCTCCATAGGTTTTTTAATTTTCTCTCCAAACACTTCATATCATAACTCAAGATAAAGATTATAAATCTCTCTCATATTTTTGTTGTTTTCCATTAAGCCTAACTAGTGGAAACAAGAAACAAAAAGATTTAATTGCAGAATCTAAAGGAAGTAACTTCGAGCACTCACACCCGAGAATGTGAGTACCTTTTACCTTACCTCCCCGGCAACGGTGCCAGAAAAGAGCTTAATGTCTACGCACGCTTCTATTCTTGTAGACAATATTGGGCCTCCAAGTGCAGAGGTTTGTATAACATCAGCAAGTTTCCCTTAAGTGGATCACCAAAGGTTTATCGAACTCAGGGTGGTAGAGGTCAAAGATATCCCTCTCAAGAAACCCTGCAATTAAGATACAAGAAGTCTCTTGTGTCCCCAACACACCTAATACAATTGTCAGTTGTATAGGTGCACTAGTTCGGCGAAGAGAGAGTAAAATACAAGTAGTATGGATGATTATAAGTGATAATAACCCTCTGAAATAAAAATAGCATCAAGCAAACATGTAGCAGAACAGGTTGTAAATGGTGTTTCAATGCTTGGAAATAAGGCCTAGGGATCCTACTTTCACTAGTGGACACTCTCAACAATGAAAACATAATTGAATTAATAAATACCATCTCTTCACTATGCTACTCCAAACCACTCTTCGGTCGAATAACAACACCAATCCATGCATAGGGCTTTAACATCACTCCTTAGAGTAAGCACTTTCCCAACTAAGTAACTGTCGAGACATCGTAGTAGTTTTCATAGACGGGGGTGCCATGAGACTACGATAGAGACATGGGGTAACGGGATCGCGTAGTAAACATAGAACACAGGATTTACCCAGGTTCGGTACGTCGCGACAGTACGACGTGCCAACTCCTGCACTTCTCACTAATCGGGACTAAAGCCCGTAAACAGGGTTACAATGTGAGGGTTTAGATCTAAGCTACTCGACGAGGATGAGCTTCTCGGCGAGTTGGCGTAGAGCTTCTCTGTTATTCGTTCGTTTAATCTATCTCCCGTCCGGCTTTATATAATAGCCGGATTAGAGCTTACAGAATAGGAAACCTAGAGGACTACGGTAACTCGTAACTTGGAAAGCAAGGAATCTGTCTTCTCCTCCAAGCCAGATCACCTGGGCCGTGATCCGGGTTCTTCTAGAATCCAGCTTCTGTGCGTCGGGTTACTTGGCCGCCTAATGGACCTGAGCCCACTACCACTTAGGCCACCCTGGTAATTGTAACATCCCAAGTATGAAAAATAGCCATTGGAATGTTTGCTCTCTGTTATTTTATGTTTTGCATCATGGCATCATGTTGATTGCAATTGTTTTGCTTGTTTTCCTTTTGTTTTCCTCTGTTTTCATTTGTTTTCCAACTGTTTTCATTTGTTTTCCTTTGTTTTCTATTTGAATTTCAAACCAAAATTCAAACCTTTTGTTTCATCCTTGTGATGTTACAATTTCCAAAATCATATTTCAAATCAAAACAATCAATTGTTTCCATTAAAGTTGTGATTCCAAAACTGTTGATTTGTTCCTAACAAAAATTCATCTAATACCAAAAACATTTGAAATTCAAACTTTGTTCAAACATTTAATTTATACTTGTCATGTTACAATCTTGTTTTCAAATAAAAGTTCAACTCAAACAACCTTTTGTTTCCAATTATTCCATATTGATCAACTAATAAAATGATGGTTTTTATTTCAATAAATTAATTCCAAATTGCTTTCAAATTCAAAGCAAATCATCAAATAGTACCCACTTTTGGAATTATGAAATAACCAACACAATAGTGCTCACTTGTTTCCTTTTATACCATATGATCACCCTAATTAATTTCTTGTTTTAAATAATTCAATCAATACCCAAAATTAACTCAAATTTGAAACCTATCCAAACAGCACCACAAATCAAATAATTTTGAAATTCAAAACTGGCATTTGGTTACCAATCCATTAAGGAGCTAACCCAAATTTTTCTAATATTTTTACTAACCCAAAACTTACCTTTTCTTACTAATTCTATGCAGCAAAAAAAACAAATAGAATAAAAAGAATAAAAACTCTCAGAGGAGGAGAGAAGCCAGCCCACCTTTTTTTTCCTTCCTCAGCCCACTACCCAAAGCCCAGGAGAGGGGGGTTGTCGTCTTCCTCCCTGATGTCGTCATCCCTGTACTACTCCATCGCCACCACAGGATCTCTCCCCCCCTCTCCGATGGCTGGCCGTACGAGCTCACTGCCCCTTAAAGCCCCACTCCTAGCCCCTAACCCTAGACCTCTACCCCTAGCGCAGCCAGCTTCCCCTCTCTCTTCCACCTCCCTCCCTCTCTCTCTGAACATCTACTCAGTCTGTGAACCCCGAACTGCCATGGCCGGAGGAGGGATCACCACGGCGCCGGGGAAGGGGTGTAGGCCGCGGGCTGCCGAACGCGGGAATGGAGCCCTCTCATCCCCCTCTACCTCTTCCACCCCTCGGCGGTGGCCGGGAGGGCCCGTGGCGCCGGCGCCATCCCCTCCATGTCGCCGCCAACCTCCTGTCCGCCCCGACATCCTCCTGCTGCGAGCCCTCGGTGAGCTCCTTGATCGCCTCCGATCCCTTCTTCTCGCTCTCCCCTCTCCTCGGCCCGCACACGCACGCCACGAGCAGCAGCATCCCGGCCCCCACGAGCACCGCGGCGCAGCACAGCTGCCACCGGCGATCTTCTCTGTCGCTTGCAGTTCAGGTTCAGTTAGCAAAGTTTCAGTTAACGCACGAGCGACAGCATAACCCCCCCCCGAGCCCCCTTCTCTGTCACAACACAGCCGCACAGCCCACTGGTTCCTCTCCCTTGCACGCAGCAGGAGGTGGGGGGTTCGAGTCCCCCCTCTCCCAAATAAAACAAACTTTTATTTTTGCATTGTTTTGGTACAGAAACATCTCAGTAATCACACATAAGTCCCTGAACATTCTTTTTAGGCCCCTGTTTAATTTTCCTAAGTCCCTAATGAATTAAAAATGGCAGATTTGCACCAAATCTTGTAAAATGCATAATTAATTCATCTTAACTCCAATTTTAACTTTTTAAATATGTTTTCTGTCCCAAATTGAATGTTCTATCCAAATATAAAATTTGTTTACTGTTTTGAATATTTTAAATTGGTGCAATATTTGAAAACTTGTTAAATTCACTTAAACTTGCAAAATTCATAAGTTGGGCATAAAAATTCCAAATTCCACAAACTAAATATGTTTTCCAATCAACTTTTCATGTACTTTCCAAATATAAATTTTGTTTTCTGTTTTGAATAATTTAAATTGCTGAAAACAACTGTTTCTTGTTTATTGCATTTAAAATTGCCAAAATAATAACTTGCTCATTTTAAATCCAATTTCCACAAATAAAATATGTTTTCCATGCAAAATTAAACCACCTTTCCAAATATAAAATTTGTTCCATGTTTTGAATAATTAAAATTGGTTAAATGATTTAAACCTTGTTTAAATAATTTAATATTGCTAAATTCATAACTTGATCAAAACAAATTCTTTTGGGACATATAAAATATGTTTTCAAACCATAAAAGCATAACCTTTTCAAATATGAACTTCACTCAATGTTTTGCACAAATAAAAATTCAAATAAGTTCTTGTTTGAATTAAATTCATTTAATTCCTGCTTAAACTTGTTTAATTCATAAATAATTTATTTGAAATCCTTTTTCAACAAGTGAAACATGTAATCCACCCAAAATTGTGTGTTCTTTTCAAATATGAACTTTGTTATCTATTTTGAACAATTAAAAGTGGTGAAAACAACAAATGCTTGTGTGACACCTTTAAGGAACCAAAATTTCCTAACTTAATAAATGAATTTCTAAACTTGGTAAACCTTATTTCCATTTGATTCTATTGTTGTTATTTTGTTGTTTTCCTCATCCATGCATCATGCTAATCCACTTTCACATGTTGCTTAGTTGTAAAACAATTAATTCAACCATAATTCATGGGCTTTCCATATGCAATCCAAATTGCATGTGGGTCCATTTAATCATGTGGTTATCTTGTCAACTAGTTTATTTTGTTGCATCAATTAAATGGTCATGCATCATCCCATGTTTGTGCACTATGCCATGATATTGATTGTTTGTTCTCTGCGTTGTTTGCTTGCTTCTTCTCGGATAAACGACGACGTTGAGACCGACGATACTTACGACACCCCTCTAAGGAGTTAGCTCAGTACCAGGCTACTGGGTTTGCAGGCAAGTTATCACTCACATGAACCATTGTGTTCCTTTCAACATTGGTTACCGATACTTTCCGTTGTCTATTCTGCTAGCCTTAGTAATAGTTGTTTCTGTTACGAACCTATCACATGAATCCCTTAACCCTGATATTGCCTCACCTCCACACCTATAACCATTGCTTGTTGCCCGTGTCTTATTAGCATGCTTAGGGTTGTTTTGCTTGAGTCTGTTACCCGTTACTTTCTGTTACTATTTCTATTATGTTCTGGGGGCTCGATGTTTAATCAATCAATCATGCTACTATTATTGTTAAATAATAATTTGATGATAAGGCACCGGCAGGAGGCCCTGTGTGGTTTTGAGGCCTGCTAGTGTCGACCCTAATAGGAAAAGGGTCTTGTCTACTGATCCATGATGAGCGCACTAACCGCATGTGGGAAGCGAGTATGGGCGCCCCCTCAATTTGATTCGATTCGCATCTCGTCCAAATCTTCTCATTTAGTTCGTGTTTTCCATTTGCCGCATGCATGTTTTTGCGAGCCCAGGCCAGGGTGGAACTTTTGTAGTCGGCATATAGGGGGACACGTTCTTAGAGTGCTATGAGGGTCCCCTTTCTTCGGGGCTCGATTAGCTGTGCGCCCAAGGTTCTTTGGGCTTGATGCGAAGAAGAGTTGAGTTGTGTTGAGTACCTCGCTTGGTGGGTTGATCCCCCGTCTGGCGGGTTATTCTTACGTGTACGGCCAAATTGGTGCACCCCTGCAGGGATAAATCTTCTCGAGAAGCCGTGTTTTCCGCGGTTATGGACTACTTGGTGAAAGTACTGGCTAACAAGTACTCAGGACAACTTAAACCTAATGATTAACAACCTTACACCCAATGATTAACAACTTGACTAGTAATAGGCTTATTGACACAATAATCTGAACCATCATTATTTCAACTGTGTGAGTTATCCTCGGATTGCTTCTTTGGATAAGGGGCGGGGTCCAGGATGGGTTTGTTTGGAGTTAGCTATAGTTGGTTACGATATGCGATCTTATCTCCTTTCTGTTAGCCGGAAGTTGTAGTATGTTCTGTAGTTGGTTAGAGCAGCCAGTTGCAGCATCTTTCATATCCCCTTTCTTCCGTTGAACCCAAAGCATATGTGCTTGGTGTTGACGGGTTACACTTTGGTGAACTCTGAGTCTTGCTTGCCAGTACGTTTATGTACTGACCCCTTTGGGGCTGTGGTTTCCGCAGACTACGTTTCCGAGGATCCCCATGGTGGCTACGACGTGGAGTATGACGAGACTGCTGACGAGTAGATAGCGGACCCGGGCAGGATCCAAGACTTCGTGGATGGGCTCCGTCTTTTCGTTTCCTGCCTCTTAGGCCTATTTGGTTCTTGTCTGTACTCAGACATGTTGAATGCTTCCGCTGTGATGTAATGATGAATTGTTGGGACATGTGTCCTCTGAATGATTGTATTTGCTATCTCTGCTCTAAGAGAGCCATTTGCAACTTATTTCGATCTTTTGTGTCGTAGAGATCTGTTGTGATATCACTTGTTCAAACGTCGTTGACGTACCATGTGTGTATGGTTGAAGTACGTCAATGGAAGTATCCTGATTTCTATGGGATAGTTTACATCGACGGTGGATAGTAGAGATTGGTTGTCACACATAAGTGTTGGCCTACTCGTAAGAGGACGCGGGAGCAGATAAGCCCCGTAATCCAGTCATCTACTATTCAGTTCGGCCCGATGAGTATCCCCTAGAAGTTCGGGTGCGACAAATGGTATCAGAGCCTGTCTGCCTGTAGGATCCCTTTTTACTGGTCGCAGTTGAGTCTAGAAACTATTTTGTAGCTATATAGGAAAAATGAAACGTGAGAGTAGGAATTCTGTTCTTTTTCTTCTTTCCCCACCCACCCTCCCTTTTTCTGGTAAGGAAGTGCAACGTTGTTTTCCCTTCTCATCTAAACTTTCAAGTTAGGATTTCACGAATTCTGGTTTCTCTAGGATGGTTATATCTACTAGACCATAGGAATGGAGGTGGTTGTGACATGATTTATCATGTTGCCTACTCACGATTGAGAACGGAGGCGTGTAAGCCCCGGAAGCAGATCCTCTATTCCTTAAGCAGTAGATATTGATCCTTTAGAAGCCCGGATGGGTTTTCCGTAGTACCTCAGGAGTGTTTTGATCTCGTTTTCCCGATGTTGCTTCGTTATCCTGTTCTTCTCAACGTCCTTTTCGTCCGTTGAAATCTTGTTGTTGTTTTCCATTTCAGTTCTTCTACCCGCGTCTAATCAAAACTTCCCAAATATCAAGTCTATCTGACCAGAAAGGTTGTTGTTCTTTCAAAAACTACCAGGCTATGAGAGCTGGCATTCCTATCACCTGGGGTTGTTTCGAGGAAGCATTCCTGAATTACCACATTCCAGATAATCTATTCTACAAATGAATCAAATTCTATCCAGCTATACACCCTCGATACAAAACCTCTCCCTTTACTTGAAAATGTTCCGGTGGTTTCCAAATTCCCTGACATCTTTCCAGAAGAGTTGCCAGGAATGCCTATCATCTTGAAATTCCAGAAAAACTATCCAAGGTGCACGATGTGTTTCACGTGTCACAGCTCAAGAGGATCTTCGCAAGAAGTATCCGGACCTTTTCTTTTCTCAGTAGGAATCTCGGGGCGCGATTCCTTCAAGGGGGGGCGTTTTGTAACATCCCAAGTATGAAAAATAGCCATTAGAATGTTTGCTCTCTGTTATTTTATGTTTTGCATCATGGCATCATGTTGATTGCAATTGTTTTGCTTGTTTTCCTTTTGTTTTCCTCTGTTTTCATTTGTTTTCCAACTGTTTTCATTTGTTTTCCTTTGTTTTCTATTTGAATTTCAAACCAAAATTCAAACCTTTTGTTTCATCCTTGTGATGTTACAATTTCCAAAATCATATTTCAAATCAAAACCATCAATTGTTTCCATTAAAGTTGTGATTCCAAAACTGTTGATTTGTTCCTAACAAAAATTCATCTAATACCAAAAACATTTGAAATTCAAACTTTGTTAAAACATTTAATTCATACTTGTCATGTTACAATCTTGTTTTCAAATAAAAGTTCAACTCAAACAACCTTTTGTTTCCAATTATTCCATATTGATCAACTAATAAAATGATGGTTTTTATTTCAATAAATTAATTCCAAATTGCTTTCAAATTCAAAGCAAATCATCAAACAGTACTCACTTTTGGAATTATGAAATAACCAACACAATGGTGCTCACTTGTTTCCTTTTATACCATATGATCACCCTAATTAATTTCTTGTTTTAAATAATTCAATCAATACCCAAAACTAACTCAAATTTGAAACCTATCCAAACAGCACCACAAATCAAATAATTTTGAAATTCAAAACTTGCATTTGGTTACCAATCCATTAAGGAGCTAACCCAAATTTTTCTAATATTTTTACTAACCCAAAACTTACCTTTTCTTACTAATTCTATGCAGCAAAAAAAAACAAATAGAATAAAAAGAATAAAAACTCTCAGAGGAGGAGAGAAGCCAGCCCACCTTTTTTTCCTTCCTCATCCCACTACCCAAAGCCCAGGAGAGGGGGGTTGTCGTCTTCCTCCCTGATGTCGTCATCCCTGTACGACTCCATCGCCACCACAGGATCTCTCCCCCCTCTCCGATGGCTGGCCGTACGAGCTCACTGCCCCTTAAAGCCCCACTCCTAGCCCCTAACCCTAGACCTCTACCCCTAGCGCCGCCAGCTTCCCCTCTCTCTTCCACCTCCCTCCCTCTCTCTCTGAACATCTCCTCAGTCTCTGTACCCCGAACTGCCATGGCCGGAGGAGGGATCACCACGGCGCCGGGGAAGGGGTGTAGGCCGCGGGCTGCCGAACGGGGGAATGGAGCCCTCTCATCCCCCTCTACCTCTTCCACCCCTCGGCGGTGGCCGGGAGGGCCCGTGGCGCCGGCGCCATCCCCTCCATGTCGCCGCCAACCTCCTGTCCGCCCCGACCTCCTCCTGCTGCGAGCCCTCGGTGAGCTCCTCGATCGCCTCCGATCCCTTCCTCTCGCTCTCCCCTCTCCTCGGCCCGCACACGCACGCCACGAGCAGCAGCATCCCGGCCCCCACGAGCACCGCGGCGCAGCACAGCTGCCGCCGGCGATCTTCTCTGTCGCTTGTAGTTCAGGTTCAGTTAGCAAAGTTTCAGTTAACGCACGAGCGACAGCATAACCCCCCCCCCCCGAGCCCCCTTCTCTGTCACAACACAGCCGCACAGCCCACAGGTTCCTCTCCCTTGCACGCAGCAGGAGGTGGGGGGTTCGAGTCCCCCCTCTCCCAAATAAAACAAACTTTTATTTTTGCATTGTTTTGGTACAGAAACATCTCAGTAATCACACATAAGTCCCTGAACATTCTTTTTAGGCCCCTGTTTAATTTTCCTAAGTCCCTAATGAATTAAAAATGGCAGATTTGCACCAAATCTTGTAAAATGCATAATTAATTCATCTTAACTCCAATTTTAACTTTTTAAATATGTTTTCTGTCCCAAATTGAATGTTCTATCCAAATATAAAATTTGTTTACTGTTTTGAATATTTTAAATTGGTGCAATATTTGAAAACTTGTTAAATTCACTTAAACTTGCAAAATTCATAAGTTGGGCATAAAAATTCCAAATTCCACAAACTAAATATGTTTTACAATAAAATTTTAATGTACTTTCCAAATATAAATTTTGTTTGCTGTTTTGAATAATTTAAATTGCTGAAAACAACTGTTTCCTGTTTATTGCATTTAAAATTGCCAAAATAATAACTTGCTCATTTTAAATCCAATTTCCTCAAATAAAATATGTTTTCCATGCAAAATTAAACCACCTTTCCAAATATAATTTTTTTCCATGTTTTGAATAATTAAAATTGGTTAAATGATTTAAACCTTGTTTAAATCATTTAATATTGCTAAATTCATAACTTGATCAAAACAAATTCTTTCGGGACATATAAAATATGTTTTCAAACAATAAAAGCATAAACTTTTCAAATATGAACTTCACTCAATGTTTTGCACAAATAAAAATTCAAATAAGTTCTTGTTTGAATTAAATTCATTTAATTCCTTCTTAAACTTGTTTAATTCATAAATAATTTATTTGAAATCCTTTTTCAACAAGTGAAACATGTAATCCACCCAAAATTGTGTGTTCTTTTCAAATATGAACTTTGTTATCTATTTTGAACAATTAAAAGTGGTGAAAACAACAAATGCTTGTGTGACACCTTTAAAGAACCAAAATTTCCTAACTTAATAAATGAATTTCTAAACTTGGTAAACCTTATTTCCATTTGATTCTATTGTTGTTATTTTGTTTTTTTCCTCATCCATGCATCATGCTAATCCACTTTCACATGTTGCTTAGTTGTAAAAGAATTAATTCAACCATAATTCATGGGCTTTCCATATGCAATCCAAATTGCATGTGGGTCCATTTAATCATGTGGTTATCTTGTCAACTAGTTTATTTTGTTGCATCAATTAAATGGTCATGCATCATCCCATGTTTGTGCACTATGCCATGATATTGATTGTTTGTTCTCTGTGTTGTTTGCTTGCTTCTTCTCGGATAAACGACGACGTTGAGACCGACGATACTTACGACACCCCTCTAAGGAGTTAGCTCAGTACCAGGCTACTGGGTTTGCAGGCAAGTTATCACTCACATGAACCACTGTGTTCCTTTCAACATTGGTTACCGATACTTTCCGTTGTCTATTATGCTAGCCTTAGTAATAGTTGTTTCTGTTACGAACCTATCACATGAATCCCTTAACCCTGATATTGCCTCACCTCCACACCTATAACCATTGCTTGTTGCCCGTGTCTTATTAGCATGCTTAGGGTTGTTTTGCTCGAGTCTGTTACCTGTTACTTTCTGTTACTATTTCTATTATGTTCTGGGGGCTCGATGTTTAATCAATCAATCATGCTACTGTTATTGTTAAATAATAATTTGATGATAAGGCACCGGCAGGAGGCCCTGTGTGGTTTTGAGGCCTGCTAGTGCCGACCCTAATAGGAAAAGGGTCTTGTCTACTGATCCATGATGAGCGCACTAACCGCATGTGGGAAGCGAGTATGGGCGCCCCCCTCAATTTGATTCGATTCGCATCTCGTCCAAATCGCCTCATTTAGTTCGTGTTTTCCATTTTCCGCATGCATGTTTTTGCGAGCCCAGGCCAGGGTGGAACTTTTGTAGTCGGCATATAGGGGGACACGTTCTTAGAGTGCTATGAGGGTCCCCTTTCTTCGGGGCTCGATTAGCCGTGCGCCCAAGGTTCTTTGGGCTTGATGCGAAGAAGAGTTGAGTTGTGTTGTGTACCTCGCTTGGTGGGTTGATCCCCCGTCTGGCGGGTTATTCTTACGTGTACGGCCAAATTGGTGCACCCCTGCAGGGATAAATCTTCTCGAGAAGCCGTGTTTTCCGCGGTTATGGACTACTTGGTGAAAGTACTGGCTAACAAGTACTCATGACAACTTAAACCTAATGATTAACAACCTTACACCCAATGATTAACAACTTGACTAGTAATAGGCTTATTGACACAATAATCTGAACCATCATTATTTCAACTGTGTGAGTTATCCTCGGATTGCTTCTTTGGATAAGGGGCGAGGTCCAGGATGGGTTTGTTTGGAGTTAGCTATAGTTGGTTACGATACGCGATCTTACCTCCTTTCTGTTAGCCGGAAGTTGTAGTATGTTCTGTAGTTGGTTAGAGCAGCCAGTTGCATCATCTTTCATATCCCCTTTCTTCCGTTGAACCCAAAGCATCTGTGCTTGGTGTTGACGGGTTACACTTTGGTGAACTGTGAGTCTTGCTTGCCAGTACGTTTATGTACTGACCCCTTTGGGGCTGTGGTTTCCGCAGACTATGTTTCCGAGGATCCCCATGGTGGCTACGACGTGGAGTATGACGAGACTGCTGACGAGTAGATAGCGGACCCGGGCAGGATCCGAGACTTCGTGGATGGGCTCCGTCTTTTCGTTTCCGGCCTCTTAGGCCTATTTGGTTCTTGTCTGTACTCAGACATGTTGAATGCTTCCGCTGTGATGTAATGATGAATTGTTGGGACATGTGTCCTCTGAATGATTGTATTTGCTATCTCTGCTCTAATGAGAGCCATTTGCAACTTATTTCGATCTTTTGTGTCGTAGAGATCTGTTGTGATATCACTTGTTCAAACTCCGTTGACGTACCATGTGTGTATGGTTGAAGTACGTCAATGGAAGTATCCTGATTTCTATGGGATAGTTTACATCGACGGTGGATAGTAGAGATTGGTTGTCACACATAAGTGTTGGCCTACTCGTAAGAGGACGCGGGAGCAGATAAGCCCCGTAATCCAGTCATCTACTATTCAGTTCGGCCCGATGAGTATCCCCTAGAAGTCCGGGTGCGACAGTAATCCGGCACTTTATCTACCATCTTATATACCCCTATTTGGTATATATCCGACAGTAGCCCCCAAGAAGGATTAAAACTCTGATTCTCCGTCTTTCGCCAAATATACTTTGTCTGAGAAATATCGAGTCAGCAGTCTTGATTCTTCTTATTCTTCTTTTGAAAAAGATGGTAACATGAAACTCGGAATCCTGAAAATCCGGCTTTTCTCTCACGATCCTTCGCGGAAAAGGAACTCCTTACGTCAGCGCCTAAATCATGCTGACGCGAGGGACATTTGGGTTTCACGCGGGAAACCCTGCAACGTATCTCTGACAGATTCTCACGGGAAACGAGGAGATAGTCATTATTCCCCTGTCGTTTTATTTCCCGGATTTTCCGGCAAGCGACACGCGTTAAACATCCAACGGTCAAATAGCCGTTGGCACGTATCTTGACGGATTTCTAGCTATAAATAGCCATCCTCGTCCTCATTGAAAATCTTCCGCACTCCTCACTGTCCACGCCATTGACGCGAACGAGCTCCTCGAGCGAAGCACTGCCCCGAGCGCACCTAGCCTCAAAGCACGCCGGAACGCAACGCGCCGCCCAGAAATGGCATCCTCTCCGTCCTCGCCCACTCGCGCCGCCATCGACGACCTCATCGGCGACCTGGATCCACAGTTGGGGTCACCCAAGCACACCGGCGACGAGCCGGAGAAAACCGCGGCCTCCGCGGCGGGCGGAGAGAATCTTTCCGCCACCGCGGACGTTGCGGGTGCGAGCTCCGCAGCTTCCCCGCCGTTTGCTCCTGAAACGGCGGAGGAGAAGATCTCGCTTCAAGTCAACGAACACGCTGCGACCGAAGAAGCAGAATTTGTCGGCAACTGGAATCCGAGTAACTCTTCCCTCGTCCTCCTTCGACAAATGTCAAAGGAGGGATTAATAGTTGAAGACAAATGGCGAAACTCAGATGGTGAGCTCGAGCCTAGACCAAAAGACGGAGAACGTGTCCTCCTTACCTCTCACATTACGCGAGGTATGGGTTTACCTCCTTCTGCCTTCTTCATAGACATCCTTAACTATTACGGCGTCCAACCACATAACCTCTCTCCAAACTCCATCCTCTATCTAGCTAGTTTCCAAGCTCTTTTCGAAGGATATCTCGGAATAGCTCCTAGTCTAGATTTTTGGCAATATTGTTTTGAAGTAAAACATAACATCACAGAAGGCATTTCCCCTATCTGTGGAACTATATCTTTCACTCTTCGGAGAAATAGAGAGGATTGGTTCCCGAGAATACAAATTCCAGAACCCGCCAAATCCTGGCTGGGTTCTTTCTTTTATCATCAGGACATCCCGTTCCCTGGCAAGGAATTCGGGGTTCCTCCATTTGTTAATTCCGCTGCCATTCCTTTAGAGAGTTGGACAGTTGAAGCAGTTGAGACATTGCCGGAAAATCTAATGAAGATAAAGCGCTGTATTGCCAAGCTTACTTCTTCCAAACCTTCTTTAACTGGAAAGGACACTGTTGTATGCTGGTTTGGACGTCGTATCCAGCCCCTTTCGTTTCGTTCCCGGCTTCTTTGCGAATACAAAGGGCCAGAAGATAGCATGAGGGGAACAGACAAAGCTTACACCAAGAAAGATTTTAAAAAGCGGCTTCATCAACTGGTCGCCACCAGCACTCAAATTGAAGAAAACCTAGCCATTTATCACGTGGAAAATCTGGTTCCTAAGGTACTTATACTTCCCTTGTTTCCGAGTTTTTCTCAGATTAACTTCTATCTCCGCCTTTTAATATGTTGTTAATTCTTTCCTAGTTCAACGGACTCGGAGGAAATGATCTTGCTTCCGATGCCGAACTCAGCGAATTACATGCTAGGTTTTACAGCAACCGGAAGCGCAAAAGGCAGGTGACTTTCGAGAAAATGGTAACTGTTGACGGAATTCCTATCGCCACGTCCAGGTATTTTACTGGAGTTTTCCTAGTTATCATTCTCCTTCGATTCTTCGAGACTTTTACTTCTCGGATATCTTCCTTTCAGACTTGCCCCGACTCCTCTAAAGGCGAAGAAGTTGAAGAAACATAAAGCTGCTATTAAAGAAGAATCTTCTTCTGCGACCATGGGCATGAGGGAAAAAACAAAAACACAGACGGGCGGAAATCCTCGATCATCTGTTGGAAACGAACCCATTCCCAATCTGGATAACGATGTCCAGATAAAAGAAGAGCCATTCGACGACCTCGGATATATTCGTCCGGAAGCTAAAAAATTCTGTGCTCCTGCCCCTCTGATTCGCCCTTGGCCACAAGGCGGATTAATTATTCGCAATGATATCGTATTTTCACCTCGTCAGGTCATACAGGATGGCCTTCATCACGTTGGAATTCTTTTCTCAGATTACGCACAAGAATTCAACGAGACATTGGCCAGCTTGCGAGAAATGAGCCAGGTATTATCTCTAGCCCCCAAGCATTAAGTTGAAAACCTGATTTCTTCTTAATGTTTCTTACTATGCTTGCTCATACTTAAGCATTTGGTTTTCATTTCCGAGTTTCAGCATTCTGCCGATGCTATAAACTTAGAAGTTTTTAACAAACTTAATATCAAGAATGAAGAAGTGAGAACTCTTCAATCTATTATTAAGTTAAAAAGCAACGAGCTGGCATCATCTCAGCTACAGCTATCGGAAACAACAGGTATTTACTCTGTGCAGTTGTTTCTCTGGAATTTTTTTGCCGAATTTTTTGTGAACTCGGAATATTTTCTCGCCCTCTAGCCGCTTTAGCTAAAGCCAAAGAATTAGCGGAAGACGCCGTCAATGCCTCTCGGCTCCGTGAGGAAAACTCAAACCTTCGAAAGGAGCTTTTGAAAGTTCAAGAAGACCTGGAAGCCAGCAATCTGGCCCTTGGGATTGCTCGATCCAAGGCTTCGTTGCAGGCAGCGGAAAATAAATCTGTCATCAATGATTTGGAAAGTATGCTAATCCCGCGCATGAAAGAAGGCACCAAGATTGACAAGGTTCTTGGTAAGTTAAGTCCGTTTACCAATATCTTCAAGTCTTATTGCATGTATCTTTTTACTTAAACTTTTCCTTTTTTCGAAAAAAAACAGGAAATTTCCCAGGAATTTCTCGGATTGAAAAGATCCGAGCCTTTGGGGAGTTGTGGAACGCAATCAGAAATGCAGGAACGCAGCTGATTAACAAATTCCTTCCCACAAGCACTATGGAATTCTCGGAAGTTTACAAACTTCCGGGTGCCATCACAGAGGTTGCGGAGTCGAAAGAATCCATTCTACGCTCAGCTGCACGAGGTGGTGCGCGCATGGCACTCGGCCTTATGCGTCTACATTATCCTGATGCTAAATCCTGGCGCATAGCATCGGGTGTCCCTCAAGGATACACGGAAGCCCAACGAAATGTGATCTTTGATGCAATCCAAGGACACGCTACCAAGATTGCCTCTATGGTTAATATTTCCATCACCTATCCAGAAGAAGAAATGCCTGCAGCCCCCGAGAATGATAGCAGCGATGAAGACTCGGATGTTTGAAGAAGTGCACTTGACCTGGATGATGGATATAGGAGCATTTATTTTTACAATGTAATTCATATTGTAATGCTTCTATTCCTTTTGTCGAAACAAGAACTCCGCTTTTTGCAGTTTTGAATTGTGAAATTCCTTGCAAGTTTTTTCGGGTTTGACTATTCCTTTATCTTCTAGGTCTTCTGGCATGTGCATTTTAACTGCCCTTTAGTCTGTGAAAAAATGACTTAGATGAAACATCATGTTGAGTAACTGGCTATAACCCATCAGTTTTAACTCAAAAATATGGATCATACTAAAGACATTTTTACGAACTAGCTTTAGTGACCCAGCGCACGACCAATCAGATGATGCTTAGAGAAAGGTAAGGAATTTTTTGAAACTTGGGCACGCAGGCACAATCCGAGTTTCCTTTAACCGTTGGAAGGCTGAATCATTCAGCTTTTAAACACCGAGCACGCAGGCACAATTCGGGTTAACATTGAGTATTTTGTAAGATCATTGGGAAATAGATAAAGATGGAATCATGTTTTGTACTATAATGAACTTGTAAAAACATGGATATCAAAATTCCGACTTCCTTATTTCATGACCTCAAAAGATGTTTACATAGAGATTGAACTAAGTATAGAAGGGACGTAACTGCTGGATGCTCCAAGGCCTTTTTGTCTCTCCTAGCTCATCATCTATTTTTCTCTTTCTTTTGCGATTCGGCTTTTCTGGATCATCTTCTGTATCTCGAATATCGACAAGATAATATGATCCATTCTTCATGGCTTTACTTATGACGAATGGTCCTTCCCAAACTGGGGCTAATTTGTGCTTCCTTTGTTGTACCAGCCTTAGTACTAAGTCACCTTCTTTAAAAGAACGATGTCTGATTTTCTGACTATGGTAACGTCGCAAACCTTGCTGGTAAATGGCGGATCTTTGAAGCACAAGCTCTCGCTCCTCTTCTAAGAGATCGACGGCGTTCTGTCGTGCTTCTTCGGCATCTGAGTCATCGAAATCCTGCACTCTAGGGCTGTCATGGATCATATCCGTTGGAAGAATAGCTTCCGCACCGTAAACTAGGAAAAACGGGGTTTGCCCAGTTGACCTATTTGGCGTCGTTCGAATACTCCAAAGCACAGAAGGTAATTCCTCTACCCATGCTCCAGCTGCTCTATGAAGAGGAGATTCGAGTCTTGGGCGTATTCCTTGCAGGATTGAGCTATTCATTCTTTCAACCTGCCCATTGGATTGCGGGTGCGCTACAGATGCAAGATCTAGGCGTATTCCCGTTTGTTGGCAATATTTTGCCAATTCTCCAATGGAGAAATTTGTCCCGTTATCAGTTATTATGCTGTGTGGGACGCCATACCTCATTACTAAATCAATGATGAAATTTCTGGCAGTTGCACCATCCAGCTTTTTGATGGGTTTGGCCTCCACCCATTTGGTATACTTATCTACTGCTACGAGTAGATGTGTAAGTCCGCCTCTTGCAGTTTTGAACGGTCCCATCATATCTAGCCCCCAGACCGCAAACGGCCATGTAATGGGAATAGTTTTAAGTGCTTGGGCCGGCAAATTGGTCTGCTTAGCGTAATATTGACACCCTGCACACGTATTAACTATATGCTCGGCATCTGTCTTGGCTGTTAGCCAGAAAAACCCCGCGCGGAATGCTTTTTTGACTATGCTTTTTGATTGAGCATGGTGTCCGCAATCGCCGGCATGGATTTCTTCCAGTATTTCTCTTCCTTCTTCTGGTGAGATGCACCGCTGAAAAATTCCAGAAGTACTGCGTTTATATAAGCAGCCGTCAATTACCGCGTATCCTTTGCATCAACGTTGTATTTGTCTTTGCAAGACTTCGTCTGCTCCTTCCGGGTACTTCTGATTGACTAAGAAGTTTAAGTACGGAATTGTCCAGTCCGGCTTAACGAGCATGACCTCGATTGATTCAGACGCCAGAGGGTAATCAACGTCTCCATCTTTTATGGATGGCTCATGTAAATGCTGAATGAATACTCCTGGTGGTAAGGTTTTTACCCTTTCTGATCCCATGCGGGCTAGTGCATCCGCGTTCCAATTTTCCTCCCTTTTGATGTGAAGGACCTCGAATCCGAAGAAACAGATGGCGAACTCGTCTACCGTTCTCCGATATTCGGCCATTATAGGGCTTTTTGCGTCCCAGGTTTGGTTGAGCTGATGCTGCACCAAATCCGAGTCGCCATAGCACAAGATGCGCTTTACTCCTATTTCTTTTGCAATATGCAAGCCATGAAGCAAAGCTTCGTATTCTGCCACGTTATTACTGGCGTTGAAGTGTATTTGCAACACGTACTCCATTGTGTCTCCCTTAGGAGATTTTAAGACTACGCCAGCCCCAGCTCCTTCCTTCATCTTGGATCCGTCAAAGTGCATGATCCAGTACTCGGACTCCGGCATCGGTGTTTTTTCCATTGCTTCCGTCCAGTCGGCAACAAAGTCTGCCAAAACATGGGATTTTATGGCCGTCCTTGGCTGGTACTTAATGTCGAAGGCTGCCAGCTCAATGCGCCATTTGGCTACTCGGCCGGTTGCCTCCGCATTGTTTATAATGTCTCCTAGTGGTGCTTTACTAACCACTGTTATGGAATGCCCTTGGAAGTAATGGCGCAATTTTCTAGATGCAAAAAATACACCATACGCCAGTTTCTGGTAGTGTGGGTACCTTTGTTTTGACTCGGAAAAAACTTCGCTTATGTAATATACCGGATGCTGATCTGGTATGCTTTGTTCTTCCTTTATCCGTTCCACAACGATTACCACACTAATAACCCGATTTGTAGCCGTAAGGTACAATAACATGGGTTATTCGTCTTTTGGCGATGCCAAAATCGGAGCTTTTATCAAGGTTTCCTTCAACTGGGTCAGCGCCGCATCGGCCTCTTCTGTCCATTCGAACTTGTCGGATTTTTTCAGCAGCTTGTAGAGTGGTAAGGCTTTATCCCCTAGCCGACTAATAAATCTGCTGACGGCTGCGGCAGAACCCGTCAATCTTTGGACATCTTTGACGCAGGTAGGTTTCGTGATGTTCAAGATTGCCTTGATCTTTTCTGGGTTAACCTCTATTCCTCTGTGAGAAACGATGAAACCCAGAAGTTTTCCTGAGGGAACCCCGAATACGCACTTAGATGGATTCAACTTCATTTTGTAAGTGCGCAAATTTTCGAAAGTTTCTCGCAAATCCTCAAGGAGTGTATCTTTTTCCTTGGTTACGACAGCAATATCGTCCACGTAAACATGGACATTTTTGCCAATCTGGCTATGCAAACAACGTTGCATGCAACGCTGGTAAGTTGCACCTGCGTTCTTCAAGCCGAACGGCATGGTTACATAGTAGTACGTCCCGTACGGGGTTATAAAAGAAGTCTTGATTTGATCTTCCTTTTTCATGCGTATTTGGTGGTACCCGGAGTATGCATCCAAAAAGCATAAAAGTTCAGAGCCTGCAGTGGCGTCTATTATTTGATCGATTCGCGGTAGCGCGAACCTGTCTTTCGGACACAACTTGTTCAAACCTGTGTAATCTATACACATTCTAAGAGCAGTAGTATCTTTCTTCGGTACCAATACCGGATTTGCGGACCAGTCAGTATGGATTACTTCCTTGATGAAATCCGCTGCTAAAAGCCGGATAATTTCCTTGCCAATAGCCTTCCGTCTTCTTCCGTCAAATCGACGGAGACCTTGTTTAACGGGTTTTGATCCAGGAATAACCTTAAGTTGGTGCTCAGCAAGTTCCCTGGGTACACCTGGCATGTCAGCTGGACACCAGGCAAAAATATCCCAGTTCTCACGGAGGAACTTGATGAGCTCGCCTTCCTATTTGTCAGTCATCCCAGTCCCTACGACGACAATTTTTTTCGGATCTTTGGGATCTAGGATTACCTGTCTTGTATTCTCGGACGCCTTGAAGCTATCTGTTGGCTTCCGGGTTTCTTTTCCTGCCGGCATTTCTGACGGCGATACCTCCTTGGCTAATTCCTTCAGTTCTTCCTTTGCTATGACTCTCTGAGCGCAAAGGGCGTTTTCTTTCTCTAACTCGTTTGCCAGCTTGAAATCACCAGCTATAGTGATTACTCCTCCCTTGGGTCCTGGCATCTTCAGCTTGTTATATATATAACAAGATCTTGCCATGAATTTGGCGAAAGCTGGACGTCCGAGTATTGCGTGATACACGCTTTCGAACGGCACCACTTCGAAGGATACTTTTTCCTGCCGGAAGTGATCTTTATCTCCGAAGGTGACATCTAGGGAAATTTCTCCTAGGGATCGTGCTTGCCTACCAGGAACAATGCCATGGAAGCGTATGTTGCTGTAGTTGAGCTGAGACTCGGAAATCTTCAGATGCTTCAGTGTATCCAGGTACATTATATTAATGTTGGATCCTCCATCCATCAACACTCTTCTTAGCCTAGTGTTTTGAACAATAGGGCTTACAACAAGAGCTTGTGTGCCGGGTTCAGGGATATTTCCGGGATGATCAGACTGATCCCAGATTATCGGTGTGTTGGAGTACTTCAAGAATTTCGGGGTTGCCGGAACAACCGCGTTTATTTCTCGAAGTGTTCTTTTGGCCACCTTTGCTGACGGGGTTGCTAAGAAAGTTAGCATTGCTTCTCCATCAACTCTCGGGAATTTGGGTTCGCCCTTACGCTGTTGTTCCTGTATTTTTTCGTCAGTGTCCGATTCACTGTCTTCTTTGTCAGCTTCTGGCTTTTGTTTGACGGGTTTCCGTTTGGAACCCTTCCCCTTACTTCCGGCTCCTGCACTGCCTTTCATGTGCTTATTCAGCCGGCATTGCGCGTTTGTATGGGTGGGTTTCCCAAATTGCGAGTGGTGAACACAAGGTTCCGACTTAATCCTTTCCCACTCTTCTGGAGTGTAGTTGATTGGATCTGGGTTGCGTCCTTTCCACTTGTTTCCCTTTTCTCCTCCAAAGGCTATGTTGACCTCTTTGGTTCCGTCGTTGTTTCTGGAGTTCCTTTTTGTTAGAACGAGGGGTTTTCTTGGCAAGTATCAGTGATTCGATATTGCCTCCTCTTGCTCTGATGTCATCTTCGGCTGCAGCGTGCTCATTGGCGGTTGTGAGCATAGATCCGAGATCTTTGTGCTTTTTGGAACCAACCATGAACGGTACCAGTCCGGGTTTTAGGCCATTGACGAAAGCATGCATTGCTTGTACGTCAGTTACTCCAGAGCAACTATTCTTCATTGTTGTCCATCTGGAGATGAAATCCACGTATGGTTCATCCTCGAATTGCGTGCAACGGTTTAGCTGGTTGATGCTGTTCGGGCGTTTGTACGTTCCCCGGAAATGCTGAGTGAATACTCTGGCCATATCGTCCCAGCTGTCGACAGTTCTTGATGGTAACCCATTGATCCAATCTCTGGCTCCGTCCAGCAACATTAGGGGAAGAAACTTGACAGCTTCCAGGTCTGTCCCATTGTTGATCTGGACGGCTGTATAGTAATCCAAGAGCCAAGTATCCGGGTTTGTGCTGCCGGTGTATTTCTGGTACGTTGGACCGACCTTGGCAAAGCCAGAATGCAGTGTTATTCTTCGGATCCTGTCAGTAAAACACTTAGGACCAAAGTATAGATCATCTTTTTCTGCTCTGTCAATGTGTGCAGAATATCTTCCGGCTGAATGGACAGAAGGGGATCTGCTCCTTTCTCTTCCATTGTTGCGCGAACGCGCTTTTCCGGGGTTATTTCTGTCTCTTCCGTGGTCACGCCCTTTTGGATTAGGCGGAGTTCTGCTCCTGTGCCTTTCTTTGTCCTTAGGAGGTGTCCGGGATCTCTCACGCCTGTGAGGTATATCGTATCTTCCAGCTTTCTCAGCTGGGTTTCTCGGAGGTGGCATTATTTTGCCGTCGTTCCGGTTTTTGCCTTCCCGATCGTGGGGTTTATGTCCATCTTTCGGGAGATGGGATCCGGTCCTAGACGCTGCATCCCGGTTGTCGGGGTTTTTCTTGTCTTTTCTCGGATCCTCTTTTTTATCCTTTGAGTTGTCCGAATCCCCGGGTTCCTCCGGTCCAGGTGCTCCAGCAGCGCAAGTAGCTGTTTTGCATAGGGCGGAGTTATCGTGCAGCCTCCCTGATCGCTCTTGTGCGCGCTGTTGTTATTGCAATGCTTTCCCTAGGAAAGCATACACCCCTTGGAGTTTTTCCCCGTTGGAGTACAGATCGTTGTTAAGAATCGCGAACGCTGCTTCCGCGTTTTCTGCTGCGGTCTTGTATATTGGTTCGCCCTTGGCATCTTTGCCGTTTACCTGCCTTTGCCAAGATGGGTTATGGAACCTTTCTTTTGGCGGCAGTTCTTCCGGTCTTGCGATTCCGGGTAACCTAGTAGGTTTTAACGCGGATCTATTCTTTCTCTCGTACTCCTCTATTTCTTCCTTCATGACCTTGATGTCATTATGGGTTTGTTGGAGATGTTGCCGAGATCTGAGTAGATGTTGCTGTTGCCGTTGGAAAGCTTGTCTCCTGGCTTCCAGCATCTCAGGGGGTTCATCTGGTCCCACTGGTGTTTGCAATAGTTCTTGCTCTTCCTGTTCCGTCATTGGCGGAGCAGTGATTTCTTTGGATTTCTTCTCCGCAGGCTTTGTTCTGCTAGCATCTCCTACTTCCAGGTTTTCATCAGCGAGATCAGCTGATTTTTTCTTCCGGATTTTGTATTGGAGTTTCTTAGCAGCACGGTGCTTTTTCTTGGAAGAGGGAGGTTTTTTGACAGGTTCATCTTCTGTCATCTCCTTGACATTGGGGAATACCGGAGAAGTTTCTCCGTCTTCTCTCTCTTCCTCTGGCGGAGGGATTTTAGGGCTTTCCTGGCTGCCGGCGTCCGTGGTATCAGCCGGTTTCGCCATTAGAACTTCGTGGAATCCCTCTTGAAAGGACTTAACTTTCTTCTCGAAGTCGTCCTCATCTTCGGAATCGAAATCGTCCGATCCAGTTTCCGACTCTAGTCTTGCCTCGATAGCGGCTAAAACTGAGTCGGCTTCCGAGTTCGTCGTCTTGTCGACGGATGTCGGATCTTCCACATCCGTGGATGTGGGGTCTTCCGTCTTTGTGACGGGTATCGGATCTTCCGTCTCTGCGACGGGTGTATTGTTGTCTGCCTCTTGCACGGGATTTCCGTCATCCGTGTTCTCGGCGACTGCGGACTGCACCATGCCGATGAAGTGTAAGTCACTTTTTTGTCGACGATCTGAGCAGAATCCGGTATCATAGTCATCTTCGACTGGGTATAGGGCGGGTGGGATAAATTTGCTTCCTCCGCAAAACCCCATTGCTTCTGCAGTTAGTCCGATAAAGATGTTAGCAGATCCTATCGGTAACACGCAGGCACTTACCAGGTGGTTTTGCGCCGGTATGTAGGATCCGTTGTCGAGGAAGCGCCCGACGTCGTTGTCGAACTCCAAGCTTCCGACAGTGATTGATCTTCCGATTCCGCCAAGTATCCCAGATCGGAATTTCACGCCTGACGTCGTTTGCCCCACGGTGGGCGCCAACTGTCGAGACATCGTAGTAGTTTTCATAGACGGGGGTGCCATGAGACTACGGTAGAGACGTGGGGTAACGGGATCGCGTAGTAAACACAGAACACAGGATTTACCCAGGTTCGGTACGTCGCGACAGTACGACGTGCCTACTCCTGCACTTCTCACTAATCGGGACTAAAGCCCGTAAACAGGGTTACAATGTGAGGGTTTAGATCTAAGCTACTCGACGAGGATGAGCTTCTCGGCGAGTTGGCGTAGAGCTTCTCTGTTATTCGTTCGTTTAATCTATCTCCCGTCCGGCTTTATATAATAGCCGGATTAGAGCTTACAGAATAGGAAACCTAGAGGACTACGGTAACTCGTAACTTGGAAAGCAAGGAATCTGTCTTCTCCTCCAAGCCAGATCACCTGGGCCGTGATCCGGGTTCTTCTAGAATCCAGCTTCTGTGCGTCGGGTTACTGGGCCGCCTAATGGACCTGAGCCCACTACCACTTAGGCCACCCTGGTAATCCAACACTTTATCTACCATCTTATATACCCCTATTTGGTATATATCCGATAGTAACCCCCATGCTATCACCATGGAACCCAGATGATTCCACGCAAACACCACAATTTCATAGGGTTATCCAACACAAAATATAAATATAATGCTAAACCACACGGTGCACACACTGTCACCTTTACACCGTGATCAAAGTGTTTATGGAGATCTCATAACAAAAACCACTTGAGTAGCATAATAGATGAAGAATAATATCTACTAATTCAACAAGATTACAAAGCTCACGATCACATATAGATCACACCGTTGAGAGAGAGATGAAACACATAGCTACGGGTAGATCCCTCAGCCCCGGGGGAGAATTACTCCCTCGTCATCATAGGAGACAACAACGGCGATGGAGATGGCGGTGGAGTCGATGGAGATGGCTTCCGGGGGCACTTCCCCGTCCCGACATGGTACCAGAATAGAGATCTGTCCCCCAAAACTTGTCGGTGGCGGCGGCGGAGCTACAAATATATTTTGTGGAAAAGGTCGATGTATCTAGGGTTTATGCCTCAGGGGGAATAAATAGGCGAAAGGGAAGTGGCGGTGGAGGTCTGGGGCCCCCACACCACCCCCTGGCGCGGCCAAGGGGGGGGCGCCACCCTATGGTGTGGGGCCCCTGGTCCCGTCTTCGACTCCTCTTTGGTCTTCTGGATGCTTCCACGGAAAATAGGAACTTCGGGATTTGTGGGGTCCAATTCCGAAAATATTTCCAGAATAACTTGTGTAAAATAAAAACATCAGAAAACAGGGAACTGGCACTTGTCATCTTGTTAATAGGTTAGTCCCGGAAAACGTGTAAAATGCTATAAAGAAGGGAGAAAACATGTAGCAATTGGCATAATATCATCATGGAGCATTAGAAATTATAGATACGTTGGAGACGTATCAAGCATACCCAAGCTTAGTTCCTACTCGTCCTCGAGTAGGTAAACGATAAAACATAATAATTTCTGAGGTGACATGCTACTAACATAAACTTGATCATTATAATGTAAAAGCATATGTAAGCTGAGATCATAAAAATTTAAACACAAACATGATAAATATAACTTTAATAATAAAGCATAGCAATCACTTTGCATCATGAGGAGTTTCTCAAATAAAAGACCATGAATAATAATGCAAAGAAAGATATATGTTTGTTTCATGTATAGAGAAAGCATGGAAAAGTGGTATTTCGCTAGTCCTTAAGAGTGAGGCAAAACATAAATTACAGGACACCTTCAAAGTTCATGAGGAAGACCAGAGCAAATAATTTGAGAACAAACAATAACACATCCTGAATCAATAAATGATGTTTATGGGACAAATGCACATAAAACTCAGAATGGTAAAAATGTTGTCTCAACTATGCATAAAGTTAGAAGATGGAGACTCAACATAAAAGTAAAAGAAATGCCCTTCGTGGAGGGAAGCTGGGATCACTCATGTGCTAGAGCTTTTTATTTTATCAAACAGAGGTATTAAAAGTTTGACACTACTCCCGTCCATCTTTCACAAACCATGGCTAACCGAATCCTCGGGTGCCTGCCACAATCACATACCCTTGAGGAGTGTCTATATTTTAAGAGATGTATGCTAATGTCAACGGATGGTAAACATAAAATACAGTACATCACAAGCCAACTAGATTTCACAAGAGCGGCTCCCATATGAAGGACGCATCTGGGTAGAAGGTCATCCCTCTTTCTCTTTTATTTTTGGGAAACCATGCCTCTCTATTCCTATGGAGATTAAAGGAAATGATCCCTCAAATCAGGAGAACACCTTCGGTGGTGTTACGTTTCACATTGAAACAATATTGAAAGAAGTCTAAACGGGGTTCTATCCCTAAGTAACCCTCCAAAAGGGCATGTAACCCGGCTATGTATAGAATTGAGTTAGGAGGTAGGTTGTGGGGTTGGACGTTATAGTAGTTGAGGACTTGGATGAAAACGCGGAAAGAGGAAAACCCATACCTCTATTGATATGAGAAGCCAATACAACCCTCTCTCCGGCCTTTGGTGAGGGCTCGGAGTCGTCCTTGTCCATCCGCCATTTTCCTTTGGCGATGAACCCATCCTTCTCCATAGCGTTGAGAAGAGTTGGGGCCACGTTGCAGTGGCTCCAATTTCCGGTGTCTCCCTCCTCATCTTCCTTGCCTCTGGTGCTGACGACGGTCGCTGTATTTTTTCCCTCGCGGACAGAAGTTTTTTCCTCCTCAGTATCTGGGATGGGAGGAGGAGGAGTGTCCAGGGGCGGCGGCATGGTTCCAACGGCGGGATTGAGATCCCCGCCCGCCGGCGCGCTCGCGGATGCCTCAGGTGCGTTTGCAGAAGGGCTCGAAGAAGATCCGATGACGAGGTCGAGGTCCTGGATGAGTTTCTCGATGTTGGCGATCTCGGAGGCGTGTGGAGGGCTTCTGGTGGCCATTTTTGGGCGACACGGCCGTGAATTAGTTCCACCGATGATATTCTCTGGTGAGGATCGGGGCTTGGGCTCGTTTCTCTGTGTTCTTTTGCTCGAGGTGGAAGTGCTAGTGCTCTGGGACGCGACGAGGAAGAAGGTGTGGAAGGTGAGATGGAGGCCCCGAAGTGGCTATTTATAGCCAAAATGCGTTAATATTAGCTCCAATGGCTCTTTTAGCCGTTGGATGCTCGACACTTGTATCGCCTGAAAATCCGGGAAACGAGGGGGCGGGGTGATTATTGTCATCTCCTCGTTTATCGCGCGAGAATCTGTCAGAGATATGGGTTAATACTTTTGACTGAACCCAAATGTTTGTGACGTAAGCATGAATTCATAGCTTACGTCACAGTTTCCTTCTTCTCTAAGAATAGTGGAAGAAATGCCGGATTTCTGTAAATCCGAGTTTGGCATTGAATATTTTCGTTGAAAGAAGAATCAAGACAAAATGCCGACATTTGTGAAGAGAATACAAATCAACGTGGAATTGCAAGATGAAGTCTCAATCCTTCTTGGGGCTACTTTAGGATATATGCCAAATAGGGGTATATCCGGCATTGTCCGAAGGCCGGATTACTAGGGTGGCCCATAGGCAATGGAGCGGAGTCCATTGGGAGGCCCGGTAAGCTGATGTGTAGGAAGCCAGATTCTAGAAGAACCTGAACCACGACCCAATCGTGGTCCGGCTTGGAGAAGAAGCCGGATGCCTTACTTTCCAAGATAGATTCATACCGTAGTCTTCTAGGTTTCTTTCCTATAAGCCTTAATCCGGCTATCTATATAAAGTCGGACGTGAGCGACAGACAAACAAGATAACAACTTAGCTAGAAGCCAACTCGCCGGGAAGTTCATCCTCGCAGAGTTAGCGAAACCATACTCACAATTATACTATGTATACTTTAGGATTCAGACCTGATTTAGTGAGATTACAGGAGTAGGAACGCCGCCTAATTGCGACGTACCAAAGCTGGGTAAACTCAGTGTTCTCGTTTACAGTACTTCCACGTCCTCCCGCGGTTCTACCAGTAGGCTTATGGCACCCCCGTCCATGAACCTTACTACGATGTCTCGAGACATTGTTATCGCACCACACTGAGGCCACCTCGGACCACTGCCTGATCTTGTTGGAGATGAACGATGGGATGAGGAGGAGACACAATGCTAACAAACCTTTTAGGTTCGAGGTTATGTGGGAGACACATCTAGAGTTTCGTGAGACTGTGGGAGGTTCTTGGACCTCGGCAGAAGGATATGTGTCGGTTAATGAGGTGAAGGAGAAGCTCGGTTATTTATCATCAACAATGCAACGATGGAATAGGGACACCTTTGGTTTGGTTTGAAAGGAGATGAGGGACCTCAATAGAAATCTCGAACAGTTGCGAGCAACACCGAGCAGGGTCGGTCGAACACATGCTAAAATAAAAACGTTTGATCATCTTATTGAACTATACAATCAAGATGAGATGATGTGGCGCCAGAGATCTCGAGTTGAGTGGCTTTCATCAGGGGATAAGAACCCCATATTCTTTCATCAAAGAGAAAACATGAGGTGTAGAAAAACTTTGTCAAATCGTTGTCAAACAATGCAGGTGATGTTATTGAGGATGATAAAGAAATGGAAGCTCTCGTTATTGAGTTTTATAAAACTTTATATACCTCTGAAGGGGTTCAAGACATGAATCATATCTTAGATCATGTGCCAGCCAAGGTGAAGGCAGAGATGAACGCCACACTCACGGTAGATTGCACACGCGAGGACGTAAGAAGAGATCTCTTTTAGATATTTCCCATAAAGGCCCCTGGGCCTGACGGTTTTCCGGCTCATTTTTTTCAACGACACTGGGAGGTTTGTGGGTCTGATGTTACCAAGGAAATTCTAAAAATCGTCAAAGGGGAGAAGAGTGCTCAATGAATCAATG
Source organism: Alopecurus myosuroides (assembly GCA_028641055.1). Taxonomy (NCBI): domain Eukaryota; kingdom Viridiplantae; phylum Streptophyta; class Magnoliopsida; order Poales; family Poaceae; genus Alopecurus; species Alopecurus myosuroides. Next base: position 300,781,470 of record CM054061.1, read on the forward strand.
ATAATATCCTCGTGGTCATTCCCAAGGTATCAAACCCGATACTAGTGTCTCAATTTCGTCCAATAAGCCTATGCAATGTTATTTATGAAATTGCCTCGAAGGTTGTCTCAAATCTCCTCAAGCAAATTCTCCCCAGTATTATTTCTAAGGAACAGTCATCCTTTGTGTCGGGCTCATCACGGATAACATTATCTCGCCTTATGAATGTCTTCATTTTATGAAGAGGAGCAAAGCTAAAGTTAATAACCACTATGCACCGAAGTTGGATATGATGAAAGCATATGACAGATTGGAGTGGGACTATCTATAGGCTATTATGTTGAAACTTGGCTTTGACCCAGATTGGACTTTGATCATTATGGCTATGGTTAGGTTTGTCTCTTTATCGGTGATGTTTAATGGTAACAGATTAGAGGAGTTCATTCCCTCGAGGGGAATCCGGCAGGGAGATCGTATTTCACCCTACCTTTCCTTGATAGCAGCAGAGGGCCTTTCGTGCCTCTTAAAAACCAGTTCTCGGTCATCGCATTTGGAGGGGATCAAGGTGGCACCTATGGAACCTTCCGTGAACCATCTGCTATTTGCTGATGACAGCCTGTTGTTCTTCAAGGCGAGTGTTTGGGGGAGCGGAGGAGGTTTCACACTTGTTGGAGAGTTATTGTAGAGCTTTGGGTCAACGAATCAATACTTCTAAATCGTCAATTTTCTTCAATAAAGGTTGCACGCCACAATCAAGGGAGCAGGTAAAAAATATTTTGAATGTGCAGAACAAGAATTTGAATGAGATGTATCCGGGTATTCCCTATGATGTCGGTGTCTCAAGGGGAGGTACTTTCAAATATCTAAAAGACCGTGTTTGGAGCAAGGTGAATGGGTGGCTTGAGAAGATCTTGTCAGCGGGTGGGAAAGAAGTTCTCATCAAGGAAGTAGTTCAATCTATCCCAGTGTACTCCTTGGGTTGTTTCCGTCTACCCAAGGGTCTCATTGAACACATTCATTCCACAATCCGTAAGTTCTGGTGGGGAAGCAAGGAAGGGAAGAGGAAACCGCACTGGGTTTCTTGGGATGTTTTGACAAAGCCAAAGTGTCTGGGCGGTCTAGGTTTCCGAGACCTTGAAATATTTAACATGGCCCTTCTAGCGAAGCAAGCATGGAGGTTGCTTCAAGTTCCAAATTCTCTAAGTACTAGAATTCTCACATCGGTCTACTATCCAAATGGCACTATCTTGGACGCTGCTCTTGGGAGTCACCCATCCCAGGTATGCAGAGCTATCATTGACGGGAGAGATGTACTCGCACAGGGATTAATTCAGAGAGTTGGGGATGGATCATCTAAAAACATCTGGGAGCACAACTGGTTTCCACTTGATGGTATGTTTTGACCCATGGTCTCAAATATTAATGAACCCCCCAACAACTTGTTTTGGAACAGATTGATCAAACGAACAAGGTTTGGATGGTAGAGAGCGTGAAAGAAGTCTTTTTACCCATGGATGCCCGAGGCCATTTTTATTGATCCTAGTATGTATGTTAGAATCTATGGATGTATAGGTGTGGCACTATGAGAGAAAGGGAGCATTCTCGGTGAGGTCAGCTTATAGGATGTTATCAACAAGCAAGAGAATAAGAGAGGTCTGGATTGATCGTGAAGTTGGCTCCTCTAATATCGACAAGGAGGAGAAGGTGTGGAAATCGTTATGGAAGCTTAGGGTTCCATCAAAACTAAAGGTTTTTGTGTGGAGGCTGGCGTGTCAATCCGTTCTCTCAGCTAACTTGATCCAGCATCGAAACATGGCACCAACTAGCCGTTTCTCTTTATGCGGCTCCGAAGATTCCTGGCAACATTCTTTGATGGACTGTTTCATGTCTAGGTGTGTTTGAGCCCTCTCAAGTGACGACTTAGTCGAGCACATGAGCTGCATCCATGATCCAAAGGCAAAGACATGGCTTTTCCGCTTTCAGAGGATAATTTCACGAGGATTATCATTACCTTATGGGCTATTTGGAGTGCAAGGAGGAAAGCAATCCACGAGGAAGTATTCCAGAGCCTATTGTCCGCACATTCCTTTATTGGATCTTATTTGGAAGACCTAAATGCATTTGCGAAAATTCCACATCGTACCCAAGCCTCGGCCACGTCGGGTAGCTTAGCCAGAAACGTCCCCAAGTGGTTGCCGCCGCCAACATAGTTCGTCAAGATCAATGTTGATGTATCGTTTAGGAGAATTGGAGGGCATTCGGCAGCTGCGGCTGTTTGCAGAGATGCGGATGGAACCTATCTTGGTGCATCTTCTTTGGAGATCTAGGGTATAAAGGGATCCTACAACTTTGGAGGCTTTGGAATGCCGGGAAGCCCTTAGCCTAGCTGCGGATCTTCTACTCCAAAGAGTTCATATTTCTTCTGATTGCAAGATGGTTATCGATGATATTCATGAAGGATCCAGTGGAAGCTATAGTAAAATTTTAAAGGAGATTAAATCTCGAGCAATTGTTCCAAGCTTGTAAATTATTTTTTTGAGTCGAGAATGAGCAATGTAGAGGCTCACAAACTTGCGAAGTTCTCTTTGTTTTTGCAGCTGGGTCGCCCCGTTTGGTTGGGGACCATGCATGACATTGACAATGTACCTATAAACATTCACATGCAATAAAGAGTAGCAAGTTTTCGCTAAAAAAAACCTCCTCTATGCGCGGGGAGGGGGTGCCTCTGTGGGTCGCACGATCAAGGTTGCTCCTAGGATGTTTGGGGACAGCGGAGAACTAAAATTGGAGCCCTTAATATTGGCATCATAGTAATAATAATAAATGTAGCTTAAAATAAACGTTATGAGAAACGACTAAATACATCAAAATGTAGCCTGGAAATTTGTACATATTATCTTAAAAAATTAATCTTGTAGCATTGCTAGATGCAATTCACTTATAAAAAGACCGATTTCAAAGTCGTCCAATAATTTCTTCACGACGCAAAATATTGCCAAATCATTTAGCCTCCATTGAGCGTTGAAAATAGATCTTAAAAGATTTCAACTTTGAAAAGATCTCTTTCAACCGACAGTCACATGTACAACAAATAAGGTGTGATAAGCAATGACGGTATTAGAAAAACAAAACTATCGCCAGTTCATCATTTAGGCATGTCGAATCATCGGTGTGATCCTGAAAAATTTGTGAGTATTCTAAAATAGATACTTGCTAAACGACGTGACACAGTGTCAGAGAAAAACTACATCAAATATTAAAAATGAATGGTTCCACTTGGAAATATTAAATACATGTTCTTTATCACAATTTTAATAGTTGGTTCAAAAGATTTATCATTGGGTCCAAATGCTCCTTTCTTAATATCTTTGATGGATTACTCTAGTGTTACGCTCTTCATATCATAGAGTTTCTTCTCAAGTTTAGGTTGACCAATTTCTATAGTTGCAACTCTTTTAACAAGGTTTTCCATAAGAGTTTCTTTAACTTTTTTTTAGAGGAAGGCATATTCATAAAATTTATCAAAGTTTTATAAGACTCGTCAACATCATTATTAAGAAAATCTCCTCCGACTAGAGTGTCGAGAACAAGCCTATAACATAGAAAGATTCCCAAGTAAAAAACTTCTAAAAAGTATTAGAATTTTTAATTTTGGTTCAGTCTTCTCATGGGAATTAAAAACTCTTGACCAAGCATCATTAAAACCTTCCCCACATTTTTGTTTTAAGGTAAGGACCTTAGCTTCAGAGGACATAACAAGGTAGAAAACATAGACCTACTAATAAAATAAAGATAAAAGCAAACTAACAAAGCAAGTAAAAGACTAGAAAATAGAAAACTATTTTTTTGGATTTTTGATATAAGGAAAACAAAACTAAATAAAAGTAAACTAAGTAAGAGAAAAAAAAAGAGGAAGTGTGCAACTCCCCTAGCTAAAAGCTTGAATTCCCCGACAACGACGCTAGAAAAAAGCTTGCTTGTAAACGTGGACCACACGTTCGTTGGGAGACCCCAAACGGAAGGTATGATGGAGCGTAGCAGTATTTTCCCCAGTTATGGAACCAGGGTTATCAATTCTGTAGGGCTTTGAAGTATATCAGTAGGTTGCTTGTTGTCTGTTGCTTCAACAAGCATGGACCTGCACACAAACACAAACGCTCTCTTTATCCCAACTTTCCGAGAAGATTGCCAATCTTGCCGTCTCGCTAAAAACTAGAGAATTAATTATATCGAATGGTTGGAAAATATTAAATAAAAACGAAACACCGAGCAAGTGATGATGACAAGCAAGTAAGTGAGGTTGTAATCAATGAGAAAAATATGACCGGGGGCATAGTTTCAGTAGTGTGTCTCTCCTAGGAACAATAACATGCTGGATAAACAAAGTTCAACTGGGAAATTGACAAATCATGAACGTACAACAATACTATTATGACGAGATATAGTTCATGGGTTCTAACATTGTAGGTATTACGTAAAGTTAAATAGACCGCCATCCGATAGCATTTATCACCAATATTCCACCTTGAGATAGGTATCCAACAAATCTCGCTCGTATTAAGTTGCAGCAACGAAGTGATTTCTTTGTGTGCAACAGACAATTGCATTAAGAATAGTACATAATGTCGGCAATAATTCCCATCTGTAGAAAAGAACACCATTGTTTTCTCCCTAGTGGCAACACAACATCCCCCACCCGTCACATTTCTGTCACTCGAGCACAGATGAAAGGGGGCATGAACCCACTATCTAACATATAAACCCTCTCTTGGAGGTGCATACAACAACTTGGCCAAGGAAATCATACACATCGGAGAGTATCGCAAGACAAGATTAAAACTCTCTACAGATATAAGTGAATCATCTTAATATGACATGAACAAACTAATCATAATCTAATGATTCATCAGATCCCAGCAACCACAACATGTAGCAATTATATAAGAGTGATCTTAATCATGCTAGGAATCTCACAAGATCTAAACATGGTGTCACAAAGTGGAGAGAACACCATCTAGCTACTGCTATGGACCGGTAGTCCCGGGATCAAATACTCACATATCTGTCTGGAGGAAATCATGGCGATGTAGAGGCCTACAGTGAAGATCCCCCTCTCAGGCAGGGTGCCAGAGCAGGACTCCATAAGCCCTAGATGGGACTTTTGAAGTGACGACGCCTATGTATCTGTTTCGTGGAGAACTTATCTGTCTCGGGCGTTTTTATGGTTAATGTGATTTTATAGGCGAAGAGGCGACGGAAGGGGGTGCCGGGGGACACCAGATGACCCCCTGGCGTGGCCTAGGGCTAGCCCGCGCCTGGCACCCATCTGATGGCCTCGGGCCACCTCTCCGGCTCTCCTTTGTACAAATTTTTTGTTCCGGGCAAAAATAATTCCTCGTAAATTTTCAGCCCAATCCGAGAATATTTCTTTAAGAACTTTTCTGAAATACAAAAACAACAGAAAATATGAAATGGCTCTAGGCATCTTGTCGATAGGTTAGTCCATGAAAAAATCTGGAAAACGAAGGAAAACATGGGAAACATGTAAAAAAAAACATTGCATGGAACATAAAAAAATAGTTGGTGGAGAGCATGGTGTAAGTCTTATCTCTTACAAAGTGTCCCATGAGGCCTCCTTCATGTGATTCCTTCAACATCAATAGACGAACAAAGGACTCGGGGATGCACAATTTGTTGGTTTTAAACTATAATTGTTTATGCAAGTAGAAATATCCAAATCCTCGATTTGCGAACATTTTTTAAACACAGGTCCAAAGAAACCATCAGCAGAGTACACATCTTTTATCTCATCCAAATCAATCACATTAATCTCGAGACGAGTAAGAAGGCATTCCTTACGGGATCATGCATCCGCAAGAACATTTTCTTTGCCCCTTTTGTATTTGATAACATAAGGGAAAGACTCAATAAATTCTACCCACTTAGCATGTATTTTGTTTAAATTTGCTTGACTCTTCAAATATTTCGAGTATTCATAATCTGAATGAACTACAAATTCTTTCGACCAAAGATTAGTGTTGCCAAACTTCCAAAACCCGAACCAGTGCACACAAAAAAAAACTCTTTGTGTAAACGGGATAGTTAAGTCTAGCACCATCTAGTTTTTCACTATGGTAGGAAACAGGATGTCCATTTTGCATTAGAATGCCACCAATGCCTATTCCACTAGCATCACACTCAATTTAATTTTTTTTCTCAAAATCCAATAAAACAAGCAAGGGTGCTTCAGTTAAGCGCTTTTTGAGAGTATCAAATTATTTTTGTTGTGCATTGCCCCAAAGAAAAGGTACATTTTTATTTGTAAGTTCATTTAAAGGGCAAGCAATGGTTGAAAAGTCTTTTACAAAACGGTGATAGAAACTGGCAAGACCGTGAAAGCACCTTATTACACCCACGGAAGTACGGTTATGCCAATTCCTAATTTCCTAGACTTTTATTGTCATCAACTTCAATGCCATTGGAGGAAACCACAAAACCCAACAAAACAAGCTTATCAGTAGAGAAACTGTATTTGGAAAGATTTGAAAAAGTTTTGCTTTGTGAAGAGCCAACGAGACTTGTGAAATATGATCAAGGTGTTCCTCCAAAGATTTTCTATAGATAAGGATGTCATCAGAATAGACAACCAGAAAAATTTCCGATAAAAGCACGCAAAACTTCATTCATGAGACGCATAAATGTTGAAGGTGAATTTCAGAGTCCAAAAGGCATGACAAGCCATTTATATAGACAAAGTTTTGTTTTGAAAGCGGTTTTCCATTCATCTCCAAAGCTCATGCGAATTTATGGTAGCCACTTTTAAGATCAATTTTGGAAAAGATAGTAGCACTAGAGAATTCATCTAGCATGTCATCAAGCCTAGGGATGGGATGTGATATTTAAAGGCGATAACATTTATGGGTCTACAATCGATGCACATTCTAAGTGTATCATCTTGTTTAGCCACGAGGATAACCGGAACGACACAAGGGCAAAGAGATACTCGAATGAAACATTTTTCGAGTAGTTCTTGTATTTGCCGCTTGATTTCCTTGGTCTTATTGGGATTTATGCAGTAAGGAGGTCGGTTCGAAAGAGGGGCACCCATTATGAGGTCAATGTGGTGCTCGATGCCTCGAAGAGGAGGTAGGCCCGGTGGTAGTTCTTCGAGAAATACATCCTCGGATTCATGCAAAATATGCCCACCATTAATAATTAACATCATCTCTCCAGGACTGAAGATGATTGGAATGATCCAACATTAACACAAGTGTCTTGTGTTGCTTGCTGGCCTGTATCATATGAACAATTTCTGCATCAGACTTCACATGCACTAAACCATCACTAATGTTCTTCTCTGGCAATTTCAGTGCACTTGCAGTCTACCATCCCTCTCCAAATCAATCTGCTTCAGCAAATCATTAATCCATAGAATACTCCAAGTCTTAGCATCACAATAATCAAACATAGCAGTGGGGTAGCTTAGGTAGGTAAGATTGACACCACTTCCACATAAGATGCCATTGTGCTCAATTTCAATAGAGAAAAGACCAGAATCTGGTACATAGAGTAAAAAAATGCAACCTTTTAACTGAATTTCAACTAAACATTGTGAACTGAATCTCTTCTCGGATTTTTACTGATTACATGTTGACTAAAGTCACAAAAGATTAACATAATATAATAAATTGCACATTATCTCTAAGAAAAGTATAAGCTTTCTTAAAAAACATATAATAATTCCCAAAATTCATCAAGTTCTCACGGAACAGGGCATATAAATCAAGTCTCGGATTCCTAATCTACTAATCTGCATGATTTCTACAATACTAACCCCAATATTAGTGATAGTCTTGGAGATTCAGACGCAAACCCTCAATTCCCCAACATCTAAAGTCCCTAATCCATGGTGATCATGGGTACCAAGAACCCTAACTAAACCCTGGCATGGAGGGTAGAAACCAAAGTTTAAAATAGCGGGCTATTGCATATAGCCCCGGCGATTTCAGAAGTTATGAAAGGCTATAGCCGGGCTATAACCGTATAGCTGTTTTGCTAGAATATTGAAAAAATAGTAAAATTTAGACAACATATAATCGTTTATATAGTATTATTCGCAAATGCATAACATAACAACATAGTCATTGATGAACGAACAATCAGGAGTTTAAATAACTATTCATGACAGTTTAGCAGTTCTGAAACCAGATGGCTATGGGTCGCACTCGAACCTTACAACAACAATTCAACAACCAACGATGATTGATTTGGGCTCCGAAATTGACGGAGGTGACAAATTTTGGACCAAGTACATGGGCCTCCCGTGCCATTACCTCAATAAGAGCATTTCCACCGGCACCCTCCAAATGGCTCCCCAAAGGCCCAATGGGGGTCCGAACCAAAGAAACCACCGCAGTGGCACCCCCAAAGGTGTCCACCCGCCAATTTTGTGCCCGGCCCCCCCCAGCCCACCCGCCATACTTGGGGGCCTGGCTGGGGGCGCCGTACATCGTCCGCTCACCCCTCCGACAAGAGGGAGCCACCCATCATAGAGACAAGGAGGGGGCAGCCGCGAGTTATTACGCCGTGCTGGAGGCCGGTGACCGCGTTAATGCCGGCTCGGGCGCCAGTTTCCAATGCGACGCGACGCCGACCTGCAGTTACACCGGTGACACGACGCGATGCTTCTGAGGCCGGCGTTGCGCCTTTCCCACGCGAAGCATTTACGGCGTCGCCGCCCTTCTGCCAAGGATAAAAGGTGAAGCCTTTTACCTCGCCATACACATCCTTGCCTCCCCAACCTCGCCTCGCCGTGCACATCCTCGTCTCCCAAACCTCGCCTCGCCTCCCCGCCCTCGCCCTCGCCGCCATGGCCAACAACAACTGGGAGGCCGAGTCATCCGCGGGCTCCAAGCTGACCAGCGGGCGCACTATCAACACGGACGACGCGTGGGAGCTGTACCGATACGGGCTCCTCGCCCCGCCGGATTGCCGCATCCCGAAGGAATGGCGCGTGTCCGACGGCGGCCTCGTCGTTACATCGCTCGTCGGCGCAGTTGGATGACGCCCGTAGAGCGCCGCCTCCCCGAGAACGACGACGGCCAGCACAACTGGGGGAGGTGGCTCGACCGCTTCGAGCAGGAGCAGGAAGCCGTCATCAACCTCGTCGACAGCCCCGATGTGCTCCTCTCGCGGTGGAACGCCATCGGGCGCCGCCGCTGGTGGGATCGGACTGGCCACACCGTGGCCAGCGCGATTGACGCTGCGAGGCGGCACACCGCGACGGGAAACGTCCTCCCGCTCCGGCTGTTGCCGCTTCCACCACCGCGCCCCATTGCGCCACCGAGCCGCCAGGGAGCCCCTGGTATCGTCATCCGCGACGAGCCACACCGCCACACTTCTCCCCGTCGCCGGCACTCCCCACCTCGGGGCCGCCTTTTCCTCCGCCAACGGCGCCAGGAGCCGAAGCCGCAGCCGCGCGCCACCGTCAAGGAGGAGCCGCAGGTGAAGGAAGAGCCCATCGATGACCTGTACAGGCTCCCATCGCCGCTGCGCGACCCGATGGACGACGACTGCCCCGGCCTCGTTGCTGCCATGGCCCGATCGGTGGCCATGTTGGAGGAGGAGGCGCCGGGTTGGCTGACGACGATGCAGTCCACCGCGGTGGAGGCATCCGGGAGCCGCGGTAGCAGCAGCATGGCCACGGCCACCTCGAGCTCTCGAACCGCCCCCTCCTCCAGCCACGCCGGCGCAGGCCCCTCCTCCAGCCACGCCGGCCCCTCCTCCAGCGGCAAAGTCGTCGTGATCGACGACAACGACGACGAATCTTTCGACTGGAGCGACGACGAGTAGGCTAGGGTTAGGGTTAGGGCGGTGGCGGCGCCATTTGCAATTTCGTTCAATTGTAAAATATTTTTAAATTTGAATGAAAATGTAATTTTTTATTGCCGTTGTCAACATGCACAAGGTGTTTGAGTTTATGACGTCCGTAAGCTGGTCGCCGGTTGGGGGCGCCGCTGTGGAGCACGCCGACCAAATCGGCGGACACAGGTCCGCTCACACCCCCCCCCCCCCCCCCCAAAGGGGGACAATTGGGGGGTGTCGAACACGTTTTTGATGGGTGCCGGTGGAGATGCTCTAAGCCCCGGTAAAGAGTAAGACTATCAAATGCACAATATTATTGCAGAATTCCCTATGGACTATATATTTCTCTACAAGGATGAGTGAGGATTTCAACTTCAGCCCACCGCAATCGCGCTGTTCCTTGGGATCGACTGATCTCTTGCATCCTTCCCTTTACCTCTGCCACTGTCGGTCTCGGCCACATTTTGCTAGCTCTGTGAGTGAGTGCTCTCACCTCACCTGCTCCTCGGGGGCTGATTTGAGCCTACCATACCTGTCAAGAGCGCGTCCATAGAATCAGGAGTCCGCTGTCATTGGAAAACAGACAACCTTTCGCAGATCGTGTCTAGCACAAGAGGGGCAAACTTATATACTATGCTGCATGCACTCGTCAGGCTCACTGAATCCATCTTCAATGTCTCTTTCTTGTCGCTGCCAAAACTGATATGTGAAACCATTGCAGCGTCTTCTTGCGGTCAGGAATATGGGTGAAGAATTTAGCTTTCTTAGGTTCAAGACAGTATATTACTACTCCCATGCATCATTGTCCTTAGCCTACTGCAATAGAAATGTTTCCGTGTTATTATTAATCTATAATAATAGAAGAGTAGTAGCAAGAGTCACCTTGGCAAAAAGAACAACAAGATGAACTTGGGAATTCTTACCATACAGGTGCTCAAATAGTGATCCATTTGGAACATACTCAAACACCATCATCTGGGAGACTGGGAAAATGGTTCTTTGACTCCACAGTAACTACCCAAAAGTTTCAAGAAATTGTTATAGTTTACTCGCGACGAGATTTCAATCTAGAATACCACGTCATATCTATGATAGAAACTTAACATCCTTCAGCGTGCACACACAAAAAAAAACCTGTTAGATACCATATTCTTGAATTGTGCTTCAGCTATAGGAGATCACCCGTAGGCATGTTTTCATCAAGGAAAAAGCTACAGCTATTTCCGTTCTAGATGGGAGGGTTCCCTTATACAATGTACATCCAGGTAGCGTACCATTATACCGATGACATTGCTGAAATCGTCACAAGCTGTTTCGAGTTTTGACCGTCCATACGAACCTCTAAATTTTTGGTTCAAAGAAACATACATTATCGCGAAACATGGCAAAATTACAGTTTACTATGGTATTTAATAAAAAATAAACCAAGAAAAAGCAGATCTGTCCGCATCCTAACCTTCCAGGGTGGTCTGCAATTGCCCACTTGAAGAAAAGAGCACGACAACCCTAGTCTTCCTTCGGCGATAGCAAAGATAGATCGCAGCTCACAAGGATGGAACCAAAGAAAAAAATCGCTGCTCCTATTAATGCATAAACTGTTGAATAAAGTGGATTGAAAATATTACTATGTCTGAAGATATTAACAGGAGTACTCTATCTTCTTCATGTATCTGAACAGCAATATACGTATCAATAGTGCAAAAAACGAACATGGGTAGATCAATAGTAGGATTCACTTATTCTGTAGAGTAGTCAGATAATGAATATTAACTGTACCACTGAAACAAATTGGAAAAAAGGTACCATGGAATCCCAAAGCGTACAGCATCCAGCCACAGTCAGGCAAGACCAAGAAACCATAGATATGGCGAGGAGGAGAAGGGACAAGGCAGAAAACCTTACTGGGAAGAAAACCAGCCTGCTGCTAGCCGGAGAAGGCGTCGGGCGGCTGGAGGAGATTGAGAAGGGGATGGCAGCTCGGAGACTCGCCGTTGCTGATGCGGGACAGGACTTGCGGTTGGCAATGCAGGACGAAGTGGTGGGCAGAAACACGAGGGGGAAGGCATGTCTCTGTTTCACTTTCACCTGGCGAATTTTCCGGGGATTGCTGGGGCTACCGGCCTGCCAAACGCTCACTCGCGGTTTTTGGTGTTTCTGGCTGCGTCAGGATAATACACCATAACTAAAACCTGTCAAAACCACCGTGCCAAACAAGGCCTTACCATTTCCAATAAACTAAACATGTGGTTGCAAAAGATATGCAGAGAGAACATCAACATAATATACTGGGCATCCAGGTGTATACCATAGCAGCAAGCTAACATTTGTAACTTGGCTTTGTTATTCTTCTGCAAAATACATTTTTTACATATCTTGCGCAGCCTAGAGTTATTAGAAATACCTTGGCAGAGATGTGACTTATATCAAGACCAAATTGAATTTTCAACTGTCGACTTGGTCCACAAAGTAACTTCGGCAATAGAGCCAACTGCAAGAGTAAAGTGGATCTTGATCATACCACACCCATGTTTTGAATTTGAAGTCACAATTTTAAAATCCAGCTCCATGCATAGATACGACGCATACCCATTAAGCAGACTGGGATTAACTTTTGAGCTCAATTAGGACCGGTACTGATCAATAGGACATGAGGGAGGAATCAGAGCCACACATACCCCTTCTCGCTAGTCATGATGTTGAGTTTCCAGCAGTGGAACACCTCGGCGTTGCCATCGATCATGATGTCCAAGACAATCATCTACAGCTTCCGCGAGTCGCCCTACAGTTTGCAGCAACACAGATGAGCACAATAAAAGTGGGTTTCAGCCGGTGCAAGTGAACAGCATGGGAAGCAGCACGAATAAATCACAAAAATTGACACACTCAATCACAACAATCAGCAACAGACAACCCCATTGTACCCAGCCCGTCGTGCACGATTTCGATCAAACACGCGAGCGAGCCGCCTGGCGGACAGGCAGCATGGTGTACTGCCATGGCAGGGAAGAGAGAATGGTTACCAGCTTCTCGGTGCAAGTCATCCGGCAGGACCAGGCAGGAAAACGTATGGAGTACCGCGCAGGAGGACGTAGATGAGGACGGGCGGAGCGTCCTTCCGTTTACCTCTGCCACTGTCGGTCTCGGCCAGATTTTGCTAGCTCTGTGAGTGAGTACTCTGACTCACCTGCTCCTTGGGGGCTGATTTGAGCCTACCATACCAAGAGCACGCCCATAGAATCAGGAGTCCGCTGTCACTGGAAAACAGACAGCCTTTCACAGATCGTCTCTAGCGTCGTCTTGCGGTCAGGTATATGGGTGAAGAATTTAGCTTTCTTAGGTTCAGACAGTATATTACTCCCATGCATCACTGTCCGTAGCCCGTAGGCGTGACTGCAATAGAAATGTTTCACTGGGAAAATGGTTCTTCGTCTCCACACTAAGTACCCAAAAGTTTCAAGAAATTGTTATAGTTTACTCGTCACAAGAGTACAACCTAAAATACCAGTATGTTAGAAACTTAACATCCTTCAGCGTACACACACAATAAAAAACGGTTAGATACCTTATTCTTGAATTGTGCTTCAGCTAGAGGAGATCACCTGTAGGCATGTTTTCATCAAGGTAAAAGCTACAGCTATTTCCATTCCACATGGGAGGGTTCCCTTATACAATGTACATCCAGGTAGGGTACCACTGTACCGATGACATTGCTGAAATCTTCACAAGCTGTTTCGTGTTCTGACCATCCATACAAAGTTATGCCTGTAAAACAGATTATAGAAGTTAAATCTAAATTTTTGGTTCAAAGAAATATACATTATCGCGAAACATGGAAAATTTTCACTTTACTATGGAAAATTTTCACTTTACTATGAAAAATTGCTGAAAGATTCACGTCTGATGGTTCTACTAAAGAATTTTCAGAACTAATCATCGCTTTCTTTGCAGGATGATTTTGTTTGCTTGCTAAAAATATTCTGATTGTAGCATTCCCCTTATTCCTACATTGTGGACAACTGAATGTTAGGGGAAACAAACGACCGAGATTGCAATAAAAGTTCCCACAAAAAGCAGTACCATTTTCAGGTTGTCCTTCCAACATATTCAATGAAAGTTTCATCATCAAGAAACCTTTATAGACGAAAAAATATATACTGAATAAACAAATAATGGTGTCTCATGCCATAGACTAAAGTACTGAACTCCATAGATACATCATATAATTAGTCCTCATAACAAAATATTTACACCGGTCATGATAGTGACTGACTTACTGGTGTTCAAGTAAAAGGAGCATTTAGCATCCATACATCAATTTGTCACATCAAGGTAGCCTTAAACTGCTATGAAAAGTTGGAATGTAATTTACCATTTTGGCGTAAGGACAGTTTCTAAAATAAGTTTAACTTTTTCTGACACTTGTTTAGTTGAAACAGACAATCTTGAAATATTTCATATATCATTGACATCATATGGTTTCAGGTTTTATTTTACCCAAGATCAAGCTGATGTAACCACTGCTTTGTTTGAACTTCAACTCAATCCGTGTACACGTCACAATTTTAATGAACTCATGCACATGAACAATTAACAAAGTTCTCATGCACATGAACTTCAGGGATAAAATGTTTATTAGCTCTGACGGAATTCCACTGAAGTTACCGCACCTCCAATCCAACACCTTCAGCTCCCGTAAATCACCTCTCTCTGCAGGGATAATACCACACACAAAGCTTTTGTGCAGTGAGCTGTATGGATGGAAGAAAAATAAATCAGAATAGTTTGAAGGCTGAACACCATTTCACAAGTACCTAACATATACGGTACACAAATAATGTCTGATGCTATCAGTGAATGGTCGTAGATGCACGTCCTATAGTAAACAGCCCCTGCATGTCACAGCTATTACTTTTAACAGGAGCAGACACAGCTGCATAAGATGCACATCTTATAGTAAACAGCCCCTGCATGTCAGTGGACTAGATGTTCAAAAAAATGCTGCCACAAAGAGATAAGTTGATGCTCACAAGAAAATATGTAACACTTCGATATAGACCATTGGAATTCATGTGTGACCAAGCCTGGAACTGTGCAACATTGGCGTGCCGTCCAGTAGGGGTCGACGGGATCAGTGGCTCCGAACAGGGGCAACTCGTCGGTGCGACTAGTCGGGCAGGACCCGGGCAGGAAGCAGATGGACTACTGCGGCAACCTGCCGCAGCGGCACATCTGCGGCCAGTACCTGATGTCAGCCTGGAGCGCGCCCATGCGGTAGATGAGGACGGGCGGAGGGGAGGTGGGTGTGGAGACTGGCTGGAGAGCCGCTGGCAGGTGCGGCGTCCTTGGACTGGAGGTGGGCGCCGGAAAGGTCAATCTCCCAGCACTGGAATTCAACAAACACCTGCAGTGCAAACGCCAATCTCCACAGTACACCAGGAGGTGAAGTTGCATGGAGGAGGGCCAATCTCGACCAGACACCAGGAGCCAGTTAACGGATAAGCACATGGAGTGACTCGCCGCAGCGGCACATCGGTGGGCAGTGCCCGCAGCGGCACATCGACTCGCCGCAGCACGGCCATGCGGCTGTAGATGAGCACGCCCATGCGGCCGTAGATGACGATTGGCTGGAGAGCCACTGGCGGGCACGGCGTCCTTGGACGGGAGGAGGGCGCCGGAGAGGTCAATCTCCAGCACTGGAATTTCATCAAACAGCTCCAGTGCAAAGGCCCTGGCGGACGGCAGCATGCCATGGCTACCAGCTTGTCGGTGCGAGTCATCCGGCAGGACCAGGCAGGAAAACGTATGGAGTACCGCGCAGGAGGCCTGGAGCAGGGGAGGTGGGTGTGGACAAGGACGACTGGCTGGAGAGCCGCCGGTGGACTTTCATCAAACACTTGCAGTGCAAAGACCAATCTCAACACTACACCAGGAGGCGAAGTTGCATCTTAAGGGAGAAGCACATGGAGGTGAGCGCAATCCCTCACGCCCAGGGTTGGTTGGCGTGCGCAGCGTCGTCGGCCGGAAGGAGGGCGCGGGAGACGCCGATTGCCCGACGGCGAGGATGTGGTGTGGACCTGTCCAGTCGAGGACGGGTCGTACCAGCTAAGTTATAGCTCTGGCCCACCAGTCGGTGAGGTTTCAGCACTTACCGGCGCGTCGGCCCTCCGCCCACCACCGCCGTCGCCGTGAGCGGTAGGGACAAGACGCACACAAAAAAAAAACCGTTTAAGAAATTCGGCCCACCCAGCCCAGCTCGGTACCTTTAAATGTCCCCAAACACTCGCCCTCCCTCCATCTCTCTCTCTCTCGCTCGCCCCTTCTCCACCTGCTCGACAGAAACACAGCGCCAAGCCAAGAACCAGGGCCCGAACGGAAATGCCGGGACCTGAGGAGCGGCCGGCGACGAGGATCATGAAAATACTCCGCCGGGTTCTCTTCTTCCTCCCCTCCCCGCCGCCCGACGACACGGGGCTCGCGGCAAGGAGGAAGCGCCAGCGCCTCAAGCGCAGGCACCGCATGCGCACGGCCACCGACGCCTCCTCGGGCACGGCCGCGAGCACCACCTCCTACGACGAGCCCAACGCCTCCTCGGGAAGGGCTGAGAGCACCACCTCCTACGCTGAGCCCAACGCCTCCCCGAGCTCGCCGGACCTCCAAGAAAGGGAGCTCCACGAGGCCAAGACCAACGCCTCCGACCCTGCCGCTCCCGAAGCCAAGGCCGACCCCACGGCGGAGGCCGCTTCCTCAACGGACCAGTCCGCCGCCGGCTGCGACACCAAGAACGCCGAGCCGGCCGCCGATTCCGTCTCCTGCGACATCAAGAACGCCGAGTCCGCCTCCCCCGACCGCAAGAACGCCGAGTCCGCCTCCCGGGACCCCAAGAACCTCCAGTTCGCCGCTCCCGACGGCAAGAACGCCGATCATGCTGCCGCCGGCTGCGACACCAAGAACGCCGAGCCGGCCGCCGACGTTCCCAAGACCATCGATTCCGCCTCCTGCGACACCAAGAATCTCGAGTTCGCCGCTTCCCACCCCAAGAACGCCGAGTCCGCCTCCCGGGACCCCAAGAACCTCCAGTTCGCCGCTCCCGACGGCAAGAACGCCGATCAGGCTGCCGACATCCCCAAGAACGTCGAGTCCGCTTCCTGCGATCCCAAGAACATCGAGTTCGCCGCTAACGACAGCAAGTACCCGTGGATCCGGGTGAACAGAAGGCGACCGACCCCTGCTCTACGGAGGCCGCCCTCTGCTGCGCCAGCGCGGAGCTCCCCAGCCTTTGCTCCACCACGCCCTCTGTGCCCTCCTACCGCCGCCGTGGCCCAGCACCCTCCTTCTGCCGCCAGCGTGGGCCTTTTGGATGATATCGTTCATGTCAACAACTTCTTCGGCAACATGTTTCAGGAACCGGTGCAGGACGAGATCAGAGAGAAGCATCTGCGGTACATGTCAGCTTGTTCTAGTCTCAAGACAAAGCACACTTTCTGCCTTGCGTGTTATCTCAGCGATGATGAGACACCGATTGTAAAGGACCTTGAAAATGTATGCGATTTTCAAACATTTTGCTTGCAACAAAACTGAATTTGCTCTTTCAACTAACTTTTTTTCTTAATCTGTTCAGATGACCAAGCATATGAGGTCTCGTCACAAGGGAGGCTGCAGGAAGTGCAGAAAGAAGGGTTGCATTGCCATGGCGACTACATTGCAGGATATCACCCTCCACTACTACCACGCTCACGAGCAGAGCTCTTCTTTGTAGAAGTATAGAGTAGCTGTTTTCTCATAAACTCCTATATTGGTTTGTTGATTGAGAAACATTAGTGCAAAATTTGATGTTTGATGTCATCACTGTGTTTGAATTACAAACAATGCATTGCATTATTACACAAAATGCACATGATCAGCCCTTTGTAGAGCACATTCCCCTCAATACAGCTTTCAATAAAAGCTTCTCATTACGCCATCTTCACAAATGAAATGTCTTCTAGCGACCACTCAAAAAAAAATGTCTTCTGGCAGTTGGGTTTGGTTCCAAAGAATTTGCTTAAGAACTTGTATATATTCATGCTGGAGAGTGTGTGCCTATCCCCCATGTAGGAGCAGACCTGGGCTGTCTGGCCCTGTTTTCTCCGGCTACCGCACTATCTGTCTTGCCGTTCTCTTTAGTTTTCTTTTCCATGTTTCTGTCACACAGACAAACAATTGTTCTGCTATCCTTGATAATGGAATCGGGCTCCAGGTGGAGGTGTTTGGAAAGGAAAAAAATCTTCACAAAGTGTTTGCAAGTTTCCAATTAAACCTGCAAAAAAATAAACTTGCATTTAGATTCACAAAATGCTAAACAATTTATGTATTCAGGACCATGCTGAAGCTTTGCGTCGAAAATTCAGTTCAAGAAGCACTGAAACTTCTAGAACAGATGTTGGATAAGAATGTATGATTCAATGCTGGAAAGGATGAATAGTAGGCAACCAAAAAAACAGAAGATATTTGTAGAAAATAAAATATTGAGATAGATGTATTTTGTTTCCTAAGGATTCCTGCAGGTCTAAACCAGCAGTCAAGGATGAAGTTTGCAGCAGTTCAAATCTTACCTAAAATCGCATGATATTTGTGGAACTATCTTTGATTTTATATTGTCTTATTGTATTCAATTAGGATATCTATATACATAGTCCCACTTGAAAATCAGACAAAAGGTAAACTAACCATATATGACAGTAGCTCAACTGAACTTTTGTTGCAGCACATTCTGTAGTATAGACAGCCCTTAGTTTCAGACAACGCTCACACAAAGCAGAAATGACCCAAGAAGTAGGCCGCTCCGTTTCAGAATCCCAGATTGACAGACAGAGTATCAAGTTCTTGGCTCCAGCTACGTGTGTCATTGATTATCGTCAGATATGCCTTGCATGTTTGCTCATCTTGTCACCCCTGATATGGGAAGCTCGAACTCAAGTCAACTCGCACTAATTAAGTAACCTGTACCTCACCGGTTCGTCGACACCTGTAAAATGGAACAAAAGAATACACATCCAGTCGCAGTTGTCACTTTGACTGAGCAAGCCGCAAAGAACCGCTCTGCAAAATTAGCCTCACAAGCATAGAAATGCAGAGGCAGCAACTTGCATTTTGCCGTCTGCCGGTGCCGGATGGCTCTGAATCCTCGCGCTGGCAATACCTCGTTTGTCCCTACCGGCAGGTATCTCACCACACGCTGACTGCTGTACACCATCTCAAACAGAAAAACACACTAACGACAACATAGATAATTAATGTCCACGCCTCCGCAAGCTGTGGTGGCCCGTTCAGAGAAGCTGGCCGCGATGATTTTAAGTGCTTCCTGAGTCTAGAGTTTCAGGTGAATACACAAGGAGAGTCCTTGGACACAATACTATATACACGATGACAGCATGGTCGCAACCAAATTACAAATGCCATCCCATGAGCAACTTCCTGAAGGTTCCTCTAGGTCGGAAACATTATTCAAGGATGAAAAGACTGTTGTATAGTTTGCAATAGTAGAATGCTTGCTTAAAATTGCGTGATTCTTGTAGTATCTTTGATCTTATAATGAATTATTGCAATAAATTTAGAATACGCATAGCTAGAAAGATAGATTCACCTGAAAAATCAAACAAGTAAAATAATCATCCTTTTGAAGAGAGCAAATCAGTTTCTTCTGAATATTTATCTATACAGATTACAATGATGCACATCCAGGAGTAGCAATAGTTTAATTTTCAAAACATGCTTGGAAGTCGAGAAACTTTAATGCTGGTTCTCTTTGTCGTATCTTCTCCATAGTCCATACGGGAGCTTCAACTGATTACTTATTAGTCTGAGTAACAAATAAGTCATCAACTATGTAATGGATATGTAAAGATATGAAATTTATGGTGCGCCCTATATTTTGTATTTTCAAACAAAGGAAGTGACCATTACAAAAAAATAAAATAATGGCAATGTTAGTATAGGGAGCTAGAAAGAAAATAACTGTAGAAATGGCCAATGCTTCACTGACCGAGCATGAAAATGAAAACACAAAGGACAATCTGGTAAATGCCATAAGGATGCAAGATTGATTAAAGTACAAACACCAAGATGGGAAACATATATTTTTTGTACAAAAGGTACGACATAATGTCTCAAGAAGAAGATAGAACATCATGAACTAGAATATCTAAGGTAAAAGAGAAGAGGATACCCAATACCTACAGTATGAACACAGCAGGATATGTGGCTACCAAAAAATATGCTCTGGATTCATCAAAAAATAAAGAGATATGCTCGAAAGAAGTAGAACTGCAACTAGGAGATTTTCATAACACTAAACAGGATCCAATCAACGATAGAAGTTATTTGTTTACTTTTTTCAAGTTGTAGTTATACAAAGATTTCAAAAACAAAACGTTTGCATTGGCTCATAACCTGATAATGAAACTGTTATATCCACTAAAAAGAGGAGCAAATGGTGAACTTTTGAACTGTATACACAGGAAAGATAAGTATTCTGGAGCAGAGGACGATCATGAATGTGGAAATTGGCTCAGTGCTAAAATGTGTTGTAACATTTTGCAGCAGAAAAATTACAGCCCATGAATGTACCGTTCAGTTCCACGCGAAAACCAATAAAAATAAGCTCTAGGGTTGCCCGAGGACAGTGCTATCACTGAATATCACCAAGTCTGCGATGTACCCGCGCGTTGCCATTATTCTTCATAGCGATCTGCCACTGGTACTGAATGGGGGACAGCAGCCCAAATTAGGAGAAGGCGGCATTGTTGCACATAGAATTCCTTAACCCTGGTAGCGTTTTGGGGAATAGGTTTGGGATGTCTTTGCAAGGAAAATGATATTTGCGGGTGCGATATGCAAAAATGGTTAATCATCTTATCCGATTGTTTGGATCTAATGGCCCAGAACTCTGGAAGATGGTCTTGTTGCACTCAATCTTCTCTCATTGTAGAACAGGGCATGTGCCTCAGTGATTTCTGATGCTCATATTTTTTTTTAAATATGACCAAAGGGGGAATGATCCCTCCCTTGATTCTACGTTGTTAGGTAGATGAGACACCCGGTTTATTCGAGTATTCCTCAGCTGGGACTCGATTTCTCGAGTATGCCTCAGCTCGGACTCGAACCCGGGCGGTCTGGGGCGCACTCGCTGCCTCTTGCCACTGATGCTCATATTTCACCAATTTGTTTTTTGTAGAATTACAGTACAGCTGATACTAGCATCTCAAGATGAGACAGGTGGTTCTAGAGTCAAGTTAGTAGTGAGTTTAGAGCATACCGGATATATGTTATCAGTCTAGATAGCTACTGAATATCTGATGCTAGCTGCTAGACAATTTGTAAAACAAAATGCTCAATTTTTATGTCAAAAGGTGCCAATTTGAACGGTATGTTGTGGCAGAAGCGAATCAAGAGAGAAATTGCTGAGAAGCATCTCAGCAGACACTATGATAGGCATATGTCGTTTTCCTAATTCACACTAAGATGCATGTTATCCTCTTACAGCCGCAAACTCGTTTATATTGGTCATAGATAATATGTCATAGAAAATAAATAGACATAATTAGATCAACCTTGCAACATGTGTGTATTCAGTAATGCCCAGAAAAAAAAATGGTATAAAGGTGACACTTTCAAATCGGCAGATTATTCAACAGGCAGGTGTAAATCACTCAAGAAGGGCCGACTATCTCACTACTTTGTTTTATTACTACTAAAGCAAGTTAATGGTTTTGATGTACCTGATTAAAACAACCTGCTACCTGTTCTGGTTCTGGATCATGTGGTGTCTCCTCTTCCTTCTCTTTAGGATTGTGATGTTGTTAGTTCCTTTATAGTAAATCTGCTGCGACCGCTCTTGCACAACATCCATCTACGCATCCATAGAAGTTAGTTCCTTCCAGCGGCATATTCACATGGTCCTCATCAGCTGCTGCCACAACATCCATCTATGCATCCATAGAAGCACCTCGAAAAAAAAAAGTATCAGCTTCGACAGCCAAAAACAGATAACCTATTGCATCAAGGCAACATATCATCTTTTGTACACTTTCTACACTGCATTTGTATGCTGCAGGGTATCATGCAAACTTACGGAGACAGTTCATGGATTTTCTAGCTTAGGAGTTAGGTCCATATATCTGTTTCAATAATGAGCTTAACTCCACATGTAGGATCCTCTATACAACTACTTTTGTTTATATTCTGATGTAAAGAACATAAATGCTATGCCGGCAAGTGGTATGGAAACACTACTACACCAGTCATATATATACAGCTTTCACAGGATCAACTCTAAAAGCAAAATTTATATAATTAAAACAGCAGTAATGATGTTTTAGCCTTGCCAATTGCAGGTAAATACAAGTTAACAGAAGGTTTCGTCGAGAAGCATAGAACATACTTCCAAGAGACCAGGGCCTTTAAGCATCTGGAGGAGACCTATAAATCTGACTGAACTAGAGTGCAAAAATCAAGCTCATATGTAGATCATATGCTTATGATACTACTGGAAAAGGAAACGCTTCTGTACAGATATGTAACTGCGAGACATGGAGTAGCAACCTAGTGTCGCATGAGAAGAGTTTTAGTTCTACAAGCCACCACTTCACTCCTGTATTCCCATCCAACCTGAACAATCAAGTTGGCACGAAGGGACTCCACCATCTTTGCATTTGCAATTCGCACCCCCATAACTTTTTACATCGCAGAACCCACACTTTTTTTTGAAACGAGGCAAAAGCTTTGCCTTTTATATTGATATAGGAGAAGCAAACATGATAGGGCCGAGGCCAAAGAAAAAGGATCACCGCTAGAAATCCAGCACCCAAGGTTCTTGATCTGGACTTATAGCTGTATCCGTGCCACCACTTCCAGTTCTGGATCTGCAGTGGTATCTGCACCTTTGGCCAAGATTAACAAGTATTTACGAATTTTATTGTTTTTTTATGAGAATAGCCACATCATTGTTTTAACCTCAAAAAAAAAAAAGCCACATCATTGTTTTATTCAGTAAAACATTTAGTAGACTTATCGGGTTATCTGTTTCCGTAACTTATCGCTCGGGTAATCCATGAAATGTCTACTTGTCTACTTGTCGGTACCCGAGCGATAAGATTATCCGGTTGTTTGGATCCAATGGTCCAGAACTGCCGGAAGATGGTAGTACCAGAAGCCCTTGTTACAGTAGATTTCTGATGCACATATTTCAACTTTCTGCAGTTTGCAGTATAGCTGAGTATTTCAAGATGAGACAGGTGGTTCTAGAGCCAAGTTAGTAGTGAGCACACACCAAAAAGATCCGGATTCTTTTCTCCAAATTGAATTTGTTGACAGGTCATATGAATATCAGATCTGTATAACCCATTGCATACCAGTTGCACACCATATATATGTTGATTTTTTAAGGAGTAAAATGTTAATTAAGCAACATGACGAGTAAACTACAGAAAACCACAACAAATTAGGGTAGGGCTTACACAGAACCACAATTCCTGTAAATGTTGGACATAATCCATGCCATTTAATCCAAACCTACTTTTGTCTCTCCTAAGTCCTAACACAAAAATTGATGCGGCCCCCACATATCAGGCCATGAGTAGCACAGAGAACCACGCAAGCCCAAGAAGGCGCCATCAGCCACAGCATGTTCAGCCAGTGGACAACTGATTAACTGGCACTTAGGGCTTGCATGGTATCTCTGTGATATGTGAAGTCTAAATGTTAGTTTTTGTGTTAGAATAGAAAAAATCCTACGCCCAGTTAGATGAAAGGAACTACCTCAAAACATGTGGTTGTGTAAAGAAAAAAAAATACTAAAACGTCGTTTTGTTAGACCTGTCCTAAATGCAGAACATAGTGTGTGCACTCTGAAACAATACATGTTGCAAAGTTCAAAACATACACGCCATTTCAAATATATAACAGATACCGTAACATGCCTCCGTTTTTCACAAGCTAATAAAAAATGTGACCCTATTGAACGTTTTCTAAGTGCATCAAAGAATCTAACTACAACATTATAATAAGGTAACTATCTATACAACTCCATGTTCATCCTTGTGAGATCTGGTGTTATCCATATGGGATTAGGCCAGTTACACCAAAGTTGAGATACAATTTCTTCCCTGTCGTCATTTTCCAGGTTGAGAATACCTATATCCCGGTGATTATTCTTATACTCAGCAATATGTGTCTCATCATCTGTAAAATAAACACAATTTGCCTTCAGCTGCGGATATTCTTCAGCACTAAGATATTGCGACTGACTACGGCCAAGAAACAGCACATGATCATGCAAGCCGTTCATTTTCACAAGTTTTTTTGCTGCCATATCAACTTTATATACCAATATTTTCTTAGTTTCTATGAGAAGGTCTTCTGTGACTTCAAATTCACGGCAAACTTGCAATAGATCACCACATGGGGTCTGAACAGCGTACATCCACCCATCCGTCAGACTAATGTAATTATCCATCTCGTCTGCAACAATATTCCTTGTGAAGGTAGGACCAGTGAGATCAAAAGCATCGATTCCTCCGGTTCTCGTGAACGCGTACAAAAGACCATCCATGTAGATGCATTGCTGATAGTCTGAACCCGGTGGCAGCACAGTCCACTTACAATCACCTACCCTTGTAAACAAAAGCTTGCGGTATGGAAGGAGGATGAGAACCACAATGTGGCTTCCCGTGGACGGATCAGGAAACACAAATGCCCTGAAGTAGAGGCAGTCACGGAGCTTATCCAGAGCATGGATTGCCACATCCGAGTCATCCCACAGCTCATACTGAATAACTGCTCCGGCATTATCTAACACCGGCTCTACGTCCTCAATGGTGATCACGGGCGGGAGAGCTATCTGTTGGCCAGTTATCGGATTGAGAAGGTGAAGCTCAGACTTGTCATCGGCGGTGACTAACCAGCCATGGGAGGACCCAATCAGATGCCTATTACGGATGGGTGGATCTGGAAGAGTAATATTGTAGACCCTCTTTTCCGCGAGGCTGTAGAGACAAGCTACATTGTCAGCAACAGAGTCAGAGGTGTAAAGGAGGCAAGGTGTCTGGGGTCGTTTGTACTGCTCAAGCTGGCTGCGTAAGATGGTATAGGCGGAGCGCCAAGAGGAGCAGACAGAGCCCGCACGTATGAAGTCGGGGATCTCTAGGAGGGCGAAGATATCCATCAGTACATCCACCGGCAGCTCCGGCGAATTCTGCACCACAGTCTGGGTGTCCATCAGCTCCGACGAATTTCTGAATTTTCTGATTGAACACAGCGAAAGAGCCATCAGCTTAGGCAGAATTCTGAAGGCAAGATGCCCTAAGCTCATTATCCTGGCGACACTACACGCCTCCATTGGGGCAATTGCGAAATCTGGCCTTTTGGGAGATGAATCGCTTCTGCAGCTACCAACGACACTTTGCAATTCAACCTAGGATGAAGCAGACAGAGGGGACGATCCTTCCTGCAGCACTTATAGTACAGTGCGGCTGAACCAACCTACGGAGGCCTCAATTCTAATTCGAGTAGGAGACGAGTCCGAATCCAAGAACGACATTATCAATTTTTCTGTCCAGGGACTTTTTGCAGTAGAGACTTGGGAGAAGATTCGGAGTTGGAATCCTACCGGTCCCTAACTCCTACGCGCCTCGGACGGATCCCGGTTCTGCTCAGCAACGACATCACAACTGGGGAGAACAAACTGACCAGCGCAAATGTGTAGCAAAGGCAGAGGACAGAAGGGGGCTCCGTCGTTGTCCACCGGGATGGAGGCGGCCGTATCTGGGACGAAGGCAGGTGGGAGGTGGCGGCATCTGGGCGGCGGAGCATTCGTCGCAGGCGGCGCTTCCCTCCTTTCGGTGCTTCCCGAACTGGGCCTTCGTCGGCGCCGCCCGTATCTGCGGGCTGGACCTTTCTTTAAAGAACTTCTGTTTTTTCCTTACCCAACGGCCGAAACTCGTGAGATCCAACAAGCGCGTATCGCGAAGACCACGGGGAACAGGCCGAGCCCCTACCTATCGCTTAAAGCGAGTGGGAGGGTGGACTCGCCCAAGACTTTCTGCGAGATGGGCCTGGCCCGAAGTGTGATGTAAAACCGTGAAGGTTCGCACTGCCTTCACACACACGAGCTTGCACAGAGTTTAAAAAAAAAGAGTACGGAGCTTTCACGGCCAAGTTTGCCTGCATGGTGAGGAAGAGGAAGAGAGCATCTGTGTTCTTCCGCCCAACGATCAGCTTCAGTCAGATGCGTGCAAAGTATACTTTAAATCAGCGCCTAGAGTATTTTTTTCTGTTTTCTATTTATCAAAATTTAATGGTGAACAATTTTTGAAAATGAACAAAATTTAAAATGGTGCTTTTTTAAAATAAACAAATTTTAACTAAATATTTTAATGGTGAACATTTGAAAGGTTGAACATTTTTCACTTTGAACCGCGCGCACGAGCGCAGCAAATGGCTCGAGAGGGTTGACCGGAAGCTCCCTTTCTCTTACTCGCTTGTGCTCAAACGGAGACAAAGAAAAAGCAGCGGCACATCCGGACACATTGCCACGCCCACTTAACTAACAACTGATACCCGCAGCTTGAAATCAAATAGGGTAACCCTCTAGTCTAAGAAGGAAACACGTGACTCTTAATTAGCTCGGTGATGACCGCCCACTCAGATGGCTGCCATCTAGACATGCCTCCGCTCCCGCTCCCGCTCCCTCCGCCTCCACCGTCCCAACCACGAGACTCCGTCCCAAGATCTTCAACCACCACTCGCAGCGATGGACGCCAGCCGCCGGAGAACCGTGCCTACTCCATCGACGAACATGTGCCTTCTCAGCAAGCCATTCGGGCAGCCCTAGGGCTGCACGCTCGCGGCCTGCCATGTCTCAGGCTTCCTGCTGCAAGTCCGGCTGCCTACGTCTTCCCGCTTCGAGCAATCTTCGTCGACCCATGCCTGCGATTCGACGCCCCGGCCAACAACCTGGCGGTGCAGAGGTGCAGTGAAGGGGCCTTCAGGTTCTTCGTAGCCTCCAGCAACGACCAGGAATTGGTCCTCCAGCTCGAGCCTCCACCGGCCTCGCTCTTCTCGCTGCGATTCGAGCGGGATGAAGATGCGCCTGAAGGGCAACTTGGGGGGGGCGGCGCGCTAGACGCCCCTCTGCAGCTGCAGTCAGCCGGAGACGACGACCTAGAGGATGGGGAGATCCCCCCACACATGCTGGAGAGGATTGGCGGCTGCCTCGTTGCTCCAAAGGTACGCCGTGCTCGGCCAGGGCTTGCTTTCCGCGCATTTATCTTCCAAAATTTCCACTGCGGGGTTGTGCGTCCCCTCTTCTGTCTACCACCAAAAGCTCCACGACCAGCACTCTTTGTTTGCTTTCGATCAGACAAAATCAAACCCTCGGTGCATTTAGTAAAGAACTCCTTAGACTTCCTGTTTGCCGCGGACGACAGCTTCTTGATCCAACGCCTCTCGGCCTTCGTCTTCTCCGCGCGTGTTTCTTCGTTACCGGTCCTAAACGAACTGCTTCTGCGCTCGCCGATCGACCTACCCGGAGCATCCATCTTCTTCTTCGCCGATGCCGCGGGCGCGCTGGGGTTCCAAAATTCAAACTGCACGTCCCCACCACCGCCCCACTGCTGTTTGGGCCCAAGGGTGGCCCGCCCAGCCTGCTGTCGGGGGATCCTTGGAGGTGGGACCGCAGCATTTGACCATGTCAAACCTAATGGCGAAAGCCTAGATCCTACACCTACGGGCCGACTCGACCGCGCGGGTCTTTTCGCGTTTATCGCTGCTGCGCCGCCGTCTGGTCACACGCCGTCAACTCCACCCACCGGTTTGCTGCCCCTTAAAACGGCAACGCTCGCAGGAGAGGCACTCGAGCACAATCTGCCCCTGGATAACTGCACGCCGCGACCCTCGCTGACCGCGCCTACCTGCAGCTCTGCCCTCGCAGTAAAGGAGATGCCCTCGCCATCTACTTCCTCCGTGCTCGCGGTCCATGAAGGAATCCACACTATGCCGCGCACTAGCCCACATCCGGACCACGACGTCTCGCTCCGCGTGCATGCGCCTGGGATCCATTTGGATACGCGCGAGTTCCCACCCCTACAGCACAACTCTAATGACCTGACGCCGCCGCCCGACAGCGGTCACCTCCATCCATCACCGGCGACTGAAATAGGCTCGTCGCCATTTAAGGATGCCCTCCTCCGCTCTCCAAAGGGAGCCCCGACCTCCACACCCATCTCCTCCAAGCTGAGCTCAAACACGACTATAAAGCAACGAACAAGCTACCCAGCCCTCCCGTACTCACGCATGCCGCGCTGCATTCGTTGCCTGGCCAAAGACCACCTCGTAGACGATTGCAGAGATCCCGTTAGGTGTGCGAGGTGCGGAGTCTCCGGCCACCGCAGCTACGCCTGCACCTGCCACTCCCCACTTGCGCTCTAGGCACCGCCGTTCACCGCTGCGATGCCGCAAGAACGCGGGCGCGAGGCGGACCTCCATGGTCAGCCGCGGCAAGTTCCGGCCATCATCACCGCGCCCGCGGGCGAAATCTGGTTCGGCACTTACAGGGTGGTGCTCGACGGCACCCCCTCGCCCACAGCGCCGCGCTCGGCGCCCACGACGGGGCTCGATGCCTCCCGCCCGCTGGTCATCTCTTCCGATGACGACTCGGCGCCGCTATCCCAACGTGCGGACGCGACCACGGTGGAGGAGGGGGCTGCTCGCGCCCACGGCTCCGCCCACACGACGGACTACGGGCTGTCCGACTCGGAGAGCGGAATCCTCCTAGGGATACCCGTGGGACGCGTGGACCGCCCCGAGTCCTCCACGGCGGCAGATGCCAGGCTGGGGGGCCCGCCGCGCACCATCTTCATCCCGGAGGGCCTCGTCCTCGACACGGATCGCTTCCTCTTTACGGTCCTTGAACCGGCTGTCCAGACGCCCTTCGATCTCATCCGCCGTGCGGTCGAGACGCCACGCCAAACGCCATCTTCACCTTCGCCGCGTCCTCCTTCGGCTCGGCGTTGATGGTGTTCGACGACGAGGGGGGCCGTGACTACGTCCTCCACCGATCCCCTCTGCGCCACGATGGCGTCACCATCTCCTTCGTCAAGCCGCAGGACACGGACGACAGATCCACCACCGTCTACGGCCTAATGGTGGAGATTGCGTCCACCAACTTCCCTCTCGAGCTCTGGCACGATGTCGGGGCATCGTTCGTCTTCAATCACGCCGGCAAGCTCTGTTGCATTGACAGGGCCTGCTTCGACTCCTCAGACAGGTCCTCCATCCGCGGCTTCGTCCAAATCGAAGCTGATGCCACCATCCCACCCTCGCTCACGTTGCACCTGCCAAACAGCGACACGGTCGTTGTCCACCTCAGGATCGTGCAGTCCTGGGCCATTGGCATGGGGATCCCCTTCAGCACGCCGGACCCAGACTCCCTCCCGCCGTCCCCACGCCGCTACTCCTCCCCTGCCTCGCAGGTCGCTGCGATCTCCGTCCAAGGCTCACCCTGCGGGGTCGATGGGGTGACACAGACGGCGGCGGAGACTGCACCCACTGCGCCCTCGCCTGCGGACACTCTCCGCGAAATCGCGGCGGAAACGCAGCACGCTCACGAGCAGGCTGAGGAAGCTGGCGACGCTGTGGTTGCAGACGCCGCTGAACTCGTCGACTCGCTCCGTGGGCTCGCAGTCTCGGCCTTCCACGTGGGCTCGTCGTCATCGGCATCTCCGGCGCACGAGAACGAGGCTAGGAAGCGACGCGTCCGGATCAAGCGCGCCACGGACAGCGCCAAGAAGCTGCGCCGCAGCCACCGCATTGCGGCCAAGGCAGAGGGAAACTACATCGACATGTTATCCCAAGCCATCAAGAAAAAGGCAGCGGATATCGACGCTGCAACCCTGTCCTCCGCGCTCGCCGGCGCGCTCTCGGACTCGGGACTCCACGAGAGCCCAGGCGAACCGTGCGTCGATGTCAGGGCGCTTGTCGTTGTGGCCCTGGCTTGCGGAGCTGATGACAAGGAGGCCACGGACGTGATCGCTGCTGCGCAGGAGGATGACGCCGATGAGGACGGCGGAGAGGTGCTGCCTCGCTCCCATGATCGCAGACTCCACGTCTGCCTCGTCCCAACGGCGTTCTGGCCACGTCGTTTACCCGTTCGGGACGAACCACCGCTACGATCCAGCGGCGACTGCTAGTGGCCTATCGAAATCCGTCTACTTTAGCTTATCTCCCTCGTGCTTTAGGTACTGTCATCGTCTCTGTACCTGCACGTCCGCCACCGTGGCGTTTTGCTATCTTACAATTATGCTGGATCAGCTTAAAACTCGCTTATGTAAGGTGACCATCAGTGTTAATGTTTAAGCTCATCTTTGATATTCTTTCCTGGAACCTTCGTGGGCTGGGCGATCACACTAAATGTGAGGAAGTCCGTGCTCAGCTTATCGATCTCAAACCTCAGATCATCTTCATCCAAGAATCAAAACTGAACATATGCGACAAAATAAAAGCACGCACTTTCCTTCCTAGGTTCTGTGATCAATTCTCTGTCCTCCCGGCGGATGGCTCCAAAGGGGGGATCATCACGGCATACTCGCCTAAAATCTTCTCCCGTGTCTTCGAGAATGTAGGCACCCATTGCCTCACCATTACTCTCTCCACGATAACCTCTGCTAAACAGATCCAAATCACGAACGTCTACGCCCCAACGGACCATTCTCTAAAACAAAGTTTCCTAAATGAGTTGCAAAACCTGCGACCTAACGATGATATCCCTTGGATCATTATGGGGGACTTCAATCTTATGAGATACGCGGACGAAAAAAATAAAGACAGCTTTAGACAATCGGAAGCGGACCTCTTTAACGGCTACATTCATAGCCTTGCCCTAATTGAACTCCCCCTCCTCGACAGGGCCTATACCTGGACCAACAACAGGAACGAACCCACCCTCCAAAAAATTGACAGGGCCCTAGTGAATCAGGCTTGGAACGCGACCTTCCCTAACTCCTCCTTATCATCTAGGACCCGATACCTGTCTGACCACGTCCCGCTGGTTGCCTCCATCTCAACTACGGTACCTAAGCCTGCTTTCTTCAGATTCGATGGCTCATGGGCCTCTTTTGCTTCCGCCAGAAACGCGATTAATTCAGCCTGGAATACGGCACCAAAAAGGAACGATGCGGCCCACCAACTTGTGTCGGCTCTTAAGAAGACACGCTCCGACCTCAAGAAATGGCGTAAAAACCAAACACCCACGCATCTTATGGAAAATAACTCCAAATTTGTCATCTCCTTCCTCGATGTGATAGAAGAGTTCAGGAACCTACACCCAAGAGAAATCGCTCTCAGGGACGTAATCATTCGTACCCTGCGTCGGGCAATCCATGCTCGAGTAAAATATTGGAAGGCCCGCTCCAAAATTAGGTTCGCCATCGATGGAGACGAAAATTCCAAATACTTTCATGCCTGTGCCTCGCAAAGACTACGTCACAACAAGATTGAATCCCTTGAGCACAACGGAAATACTATCGCTGACCATGCTCTTAAGACAAAGATACTAACCTCCTTCTACCACGGTCTTCTCGGGGTTGCGACCCCTACCCACTGGAATTTCAGCCTGCACAACATTTACCCACAGACCCACGCCCCTCTATCCCACCTGGACCTACCATTCTCGCATAATGAAATTACAAGCGCGTTCCTCCACATGAACGCTCAGGCCAGTCCGGGACCGGATGGGTTTGGACCGGCCTTTTACCGAACGTTCTGGAGTCTAACCAGACCGACCATCATATCCCTCTTCCACCACTTCTATAACAATACCCTTGACCTCCAAGCCATTAACCGCTCTTACATGATTCTCCTTCCTAAAGGAACCGCCCCCAGGACCGTAGACGCGTTCCGCCCAATCGCTCTTCAAAATTGCCCTATCAAGGCCATAGCGCGCCTTCTTACAAACAGGCTTCAGGAATCCATCAAGGATCTCGTTGACAGTAACCAAACGGGCTTCATCCCGGGGCGCGGCATTGCTGAAAACTTTGTGTACGCCACGGATATCCTCCACTGCTGCTAATTAGCTCGGTGACTTGCTTTACCAGAACAAATGGCTTATGATCAGAGTGCATGCGTGACACATTGACACGTTATTGTTCTATCTCATGAACATAGTTCTACTAACAACGGAGTGACGGGAGGTAAATACAACTAAATAATTTTCAAATGGCTGAAAGGCAAAAAAATGGAAATGGTGAACAATTTTTGAAAATGAACAAAATCTTAAATCATTTCAAAACATGAACAAAACTTACATATGAAAAATTATAAAAAATTGAACACATTTTAATTTGATTGTTTTTTATTTGAACAATTTTTATCCGAACAAAATTTGATTTGAATAATTTATAAACTTGAACATTTTTCCGTTCTGAACAATTTTAAAGAAAAATCGCTGAACCAAAAAAAATAGTGAACAAAAAATGCGGATACACCAAAAATAATGGTGAACCAAAAACAATAGTGAACCAAAACTAACGGTGAAGCAAAAAAATTGGTGAACCGAAAATAATAGTGAACCAAAATTAAATTTGAATAATCTTAAATTTGAACATTTTTAAGTCCGAACATTTTTTATCCGAATTTGAACAATTTATAAATTTGTAAAAAAAATATCCGAATAATTTTTGAATTTGAAAATTTTAAAGTTTGAATATTTTTCAGTGAACCAAAAATGCCGATTAACCAAAATTAAAGTGAACCAAAATTTTCGGCGAATCAAAAATTTAAAATATAAAAAACGAAAATATTTTCAAATAAAGGAAAAAAGGAAATAAAAACAGAAAAAAGAATAAAACCCGAAAAATAAAAAATAAAAACAGGAAAGAAAAATGAGGGAAAAATTAAAATAGACAAGTAGACAATAAAAACTGTCAAAGGGCATGTATGGACACAGACTCGAGGGTGGTCATATGGCTATCCAATTCTTCCCACTGAATGCTTGAAGCGGAGTATGCAGGTTCGAATCCCCTTCTCCTCATTTTTCTGCTATTTTCGTTGACGTAATGGGCCGGCCCATTTGGCATCGAGCGCGGCGGAAAGCACGGGCGAGTCGGAATAGAGCTCGCTATAAGCGTCATATAGGGCTCACGATGGTATGCGACGGACAAAGTTATACTCAAACACGCAAAAGAAAAAACGGTGAGTGGCAGCCCGCAGACAGCGGGAGCATCTCATATGGGGTGGTTCTTAGGATTTTTCGCTCCCTCCGGGGTCTCTTGTGTGGCCCAAACCCAAGGAAAAACTCCCAAATCCATGCCACCCAGGCCGCCGCCCTCGCCCCCGCCGGTGGTGGCGGCACCCGGCCACCAAAAGTGCACGGAGTGAGGAGTGCATCACCTCCTCTATGCGCGGTACCAGTAATCAACGTATGACCCAAATGTACCCGCTCGCTAGGGTTTTTATTTTTCTCCCCGTCTTCGGTGTTGAGTCTACCGGCGACCACAAATCTCCCACCTCCTCCTTCTTGAAGACTCGGGCTAATCACGGCGGGGGGGGGGAGTCCTGGTACCCGGCCTTGGTTTTAACAGAGGGAGCAGTTTTTTTGGGGTACACTTTTCCAATCTAGGGATTTGAGTTCTTCGGCAGATTTACAATGGCGGCTACGAACCTGGGCTCAGGTGCGGCGCCGCGGGTGGCTCGAACCTGGAGAAGTTGATGGCGGAGCTTGGGCTCGAAGAGGATGACATGGATGACGTGATTTTCGACGAGGAGAAGCTGATACCCAAGGAGGCCACAAGATGGATGAGTCTTGCTTGGGTGCATACAGAACACGAGTTCAGCCATTACTGGTTCGAGAAGAACATGTGTTCTACTTGGGATCTAGCAAAGGATTTTTGCATCGGATCTCTGGAGGATAACTTGTTTGTGTTTCAATTTCATTGCTTAGGAGATTGGGAGAAAGTCACAAAAGATGGCCCGTGGGCGTTTCAAGGAAATAGTGTGCTCATTGCTCCTTACGATGGTTTCTCAAAGTCGTCGCTGATCCCATCGAACAAAGTGGGCATATGGATACGTATCTTGGACCTCCCGGACGGATTTCGGGCACTTGTCCCCTCGCATGCGGGCAAAGTGCGCGATTTTCTCGCGGAGGAGCCTCCCTCGATGGATTTCGCAGGCAACTACTTCAGAGCTAGAGTTGACGTCGATGTGAGGAAACCATTAAAACCTATTATTTCCTTTATCCGTCAAGGGCAGCGTCATCTTTTTCGTTTAAAGTATGAACACTTGTCGGACTGGTGTTCGTTTTGTGGTATGTTGGGGCACCTGTATAAGGAGCATGGAGACGGGGTGCATGCACCATCAACCCTATTTTTCAAGGTTCTTCGTGCCGACATGGGTGGCTAGGGTAGAGGATCTGGTAACCGTGGAGGTGGACGCATTGGAGAAAGAGGAAGGAGGCGCAGTCGCAATGATGCTCGTTCAGATGCTGCCTAGGATGATGACATGGAGTTGAGAGACCACGAAGAGGAGACTGATCCAGACCAGGAAAATTCTGCAAAGAAACGGGTGGACCTTATGAAGAATGGTTCTCCTACTGATGAGTCCCCTCGTTGGGGTCAGGAGCTTCGGGTTCTACTATACCAGTTAGTCCACCGCCCAAAAATCCAAAAAGGGCGAAGCTGGGGGGAAATGGTGTAGCATCCCAACTTTTAATAAAGATGGAATACCTGTGTTAGTGTGCTAGTCCCTGGATCAATTGCTAGCACCATAGTACAAAATGAAATATCATGCAAATGCATCAAATTCTATTACATCGCATGATCCAGTCTTTACAAAATAGCATTACAACTTGCATAGTCTTAGAAGACTAGCAGTAAACAAGGATATACAACGGAAAACATAGTAAACATTGAGCCCATCTTCTTCATGTGCCACAGGCAAAACATGTTGGCGATAGTCTCGAGATCCTAAACGAAATCCTCACTCGTCTTCAGAAACATCTGCAATATGGAATATGCAGCCACAAGGGAGTCAATACAATTTAATGTATTGGCAAGTAACACTATGGTGGATATAAATGGCAAGTCTAATACTACATGCTTATTTGGCTGAGTGGAGTTTTTGGCTGAGTTTTGCATAAAGCCAGTTTTCTCCTATCACTTTTGTAAAACCAACTTTTCTTTTCAAAAGGGTGGCAACATTGGATTAAGATCCAAGCACCACAATACTGTTCACTTGGTCAAAATTTTACTTATTGAAATTGATGATGAGATTCTTCCGTCAATCCTTGTCCAGCTGCTCATAGTTGTCCATAACCGGGGACACGGCTAAGATCTTAGTTTGTTGACTCTGCAGAGGTTGTGCACTTTCACCCTTTGTCTTCAATTAGCCCAAACATCCTATACACCCGGAGTGCATCATGGAAAGGAGAGAATTGAGACGAGATCTTTCAGAAGAAGAAGTCCAAACCCACCGGCAAGACCCGTTCCACCTATAATTTTGCTACATCTGCTTGTCAAGCCTGGGCTGAACCCTCACAACTTAATTGATCAAGACAGAGCCCATATTGTCAAAAGGCTGCACGGGAAGCTACTAGATTTAGAGGGACATAGTAATCACTTTGTTCCTGGGTGGCCATCCGCAAGTGACAACCTCAAGTGGAATAACCCTTTGACAAGGGCCCTGAGGCAACACTCAACATAAACCAGTCTTACCACTTCCACCCAGGTGGTTCATTCATTAGTTATACTTAAATTTTTTCCTCAACATCTAGTAAAACAATTTGTAACATTGCATAGCATCTACTAAGTTCAAAGGATATCAAAATAACAAGGTATAAGGGATGGCTACACACTACTAGGATAATAGCATAGCATAATATAACTTATTAAAAATCCCTATCATGCATACTACTCAAAATCAACTAATGCATATAGAAAATAATGGGTAGTTGATGGTGTGTTACTTGCCTTGTTGAAGTTGGTGAAGAAATCACACTCTTCACAAAAGATCGTTGCTCTCCGTACAATCTATACATCGAAAACACAAACACAAAAATAAACAAGCATCCTAGCAAACAAACATACAAGGGAAGAAAACATACAAAACAACTAACATATCAAAAGGGTTTAACCAAGTTGGCTAGGACAAGGTTAAGGTTTGAGTGTGAAAGATTCATTCTCTAATGGTTCCATACTTGATAAAGGGTTCCAAGAGTTCACTTCAGATGGTCCAGATTGAGTTTGTAGTAATCAAACTTTATTGAAAACATATTTATCCAGAAAGTTCAAAGAGTTCACTAAGGATGATCTAGGTTCACTCCAACGCTTCATGTTGTTGGTCTTCTTGAAGATCGTCTTCAGGCTATCTTGTGTCTTCCTCCTTAGTGTAGTGACTTCATTGCTTCTTGTAGAACTTCATGGTTTTGGGACACAAGTCTAAGCTAACTAACTTGTTTAGCATGTGATGGACACCTAGGGTCCGGTTTTGAGGAAATGTTAGGTAGTTTCTTATTGTATAAAACAAAGAGTGATGGGGGAGAAAATGATGTAACAACTATAGTAGCCACTCCACTTGGATTCTTCTTCTTATTCTACATCATCTCTAGGTGGGTATCCTTCTTGAATTGAATTTGGCTTCTTGTAGCAGTCTTGGTCAAAAGTTCTCATCTCACTTGAGGAACTAATTCTAACTCTTAGACAAAAGTAAACTTGATACAAATTCTCCTTGAATAGGTTATAGCTCCAAGTCTTCACATTGGTTGGTCTTCTTAAGGATAATCTTCACCCTCCTTTTGTAGCTTCCTCCTTGGTGTGATGACTTCATTGTCTTTGCAAAGCTTGATTGTTTTGGTTCAAGCTAGGGGCTGGTATTGATCTAACTTAGCCATAGCACAAGGTCTAAGGGAAATAAAAGAAAGGGGAGGAAAACTTAGGGAAAGATGGGATTGGTCTTCTTGAAGTTCCTCTTGATTTTCTTGTAAGTGCTTCTACTACTTGGAGATACTTCTGAAGTTGCTAAGTCCTCCATTGGTCTTCTAGCTTCATGTTGAAAATCCCAATGATGACAAAGGGGACATCTTTATTCACTTCATGGTTTTCACAATTCAAAACTTAGTGGTTTCAACTAGAAGGGCCAATTAGCACAAAATTACATGGACATGGTTTCAAGGCATCCAAGGGCTTACGTTTTGGTCTCTCTAGTATAAGGTTAGTACTTAGAACAAATTTGCTAGAGAAAACATATTGAAAATATTTATAGAATTTAAACTAAGTCAAAAATACTCAAAGGCCAAACAATTCTAAATTAACTCTAAACTTATCCAAAATTTATTTTGGGCATGGGGTTCTGTTAAAACACACCTTAAGGTTTTCAAAAAATATATTTTAAATAACGGGCTACTGAACATACAATTCCAATATCATTATTTTGCAAATAGAATTATAGAATTAAAGTGATGACAAAAATACTCAACATCTCTTAGTTAAAATTCGAATATTTAATTATTGCCAAAGCTTGAAAATGATGGTTCCAAAGGATTCTATATTTCGTAAGAATTTTAGAGATACCAAATTTGCAAAATTTTGGATGAACCGAACTAAAGATATGTTTTTTTTAGAAGATTGTACCATTTTCTGTCAACAACCATAGGAGTGTCTAACGGTATGCATCTAATCAGTATGAAGCTAGGAATAACAAATAAATTTTTCATTGCCTCACATAGTGAGTGACATGTCAACCATGGTTCTGATCGCACTACGTAAAACATGGTACTAGTACTAGTTTTCGTGTTGATTTCTCCATCGAGACATTACTCCCAGCGTGCAAGTGTTTTGTATTTCCCTGTGATTGGTGCCTACGTGAGTAGCAAGTAGCATCAGCTCAATTCATTGACGTTTGTGCCTATGTAGTTTGCTATTTGTACGGGCGTTGCTGGAAGTTCAACAGAGGAGTTTTGCTAACTATACACTGTGGTCATCGGAAAGTACTCGACGGATCGGGCCTACGCAAACAAGTACGAGTATAAAACATAAATCTCACGTCGAATGTTCTAAAAACCAGTTAGGTGCACGAAAAAAAAAGAATTTAAAGACGGTCGAGATTGGTCTGGATATACCTGAGGCTGTGTCGGTTCGTCCGCGATAAAGAGAAACGGCCGCGTCGACTCGCACTTTGACGTTTCTCGACAACAGAGGTGGTGCATGGATCGATGGGATGCCAAACAAGTTCGACGCCGAGACAGATATTGTGGCGATTTTGCCGCACCTTGCCAAGCTCCTATCAGCAGCGGCGAGTGGATGGATTGTTGCCGGTGCGGCCAACAACAATGATTTGGCGCATAAACATGTCGAGAAAGGAAGGCACTGGTTAGCGGAGTGAAGTGGTGAAAGGAATCGAATTAGATATCATCGGAGACGACGTACCGTTGCGATGAATCGCCGAGACGTAGAATATAGACGTCGATGGATGGCATGACTTCGGCGGCGGCGCGACCAACAACAATGAAACAACGGACCACCATGTCCTGGAGATAGGACTTGGTGAAGGGAGTCTTCTGGTGCAAGGAATTGTCGAGATGATCATCGAGGGGGTGGTGATCTACCGACGAACTCGAGGTTGAGGCTGAAGAGGGCAAGGTTGGTGCGGGCTGTAGAATCGCCCTTTGAAAAAGGTTTGAGAACAAATATGATACAGGAGGAAGAGGGACACGCAGTGGACATAACGGTTTCTCTTCTTCTTGTCCAAGGAGGGAGATCAGGATACCTATGCCGACCATTGGCATTCGGTTCACTAAGTCGGCCTGGGTGTTTAAGAGGATTAAATGAGGAATGAATTCCCTGAATGAGAATAGCATCCAACTCTGAGTAATTTTCGTATTATAGAGAAAGAAAAACGGTCGCCAATTGATGGAGATTGAAGAGGAAGAGTGAACTGCCATGGACGTTACCTGTTTGTGTTCATGTACGTGTTTGATGAGGTGGGAGACGACTCCTTGCTCGACCAGAATAGCTAGATGGTGGGCTGAATCAGGTCGGCCCATTTAGTTATTTTTTTTTTCCTTTTTTAGCGTTTTATTCACGAGTTAAAAACGATTCAAATTAATTGTTTGAATTTTTTTTTTATCTCCAAAATAAGTAAAATCGAAAGTAATAAATTTGTAAGATCAAAACTTTCAATACATAACACTTTTAAAAACGTTTCAACACATTTCAATAATTGAATTTTTTTAAATATGCATAGTTGACACTTATGTCAATTTTATTTTAAGATGATATTTTAAAAGGCAAAAATTTGTCAAGGATAATAATCATCAAATTTCAAAAGTCAAAAGTATTATTTTCCAAAATCAAATATTGGAAGCACAAATTTTATAAAATTGGTTGCTTTTATAAAATTGAAAATAATTGCGAAACGGATTATGTTTTAGTAAAAAAAAATCCTTACAAAATAGTTTTCAAGTCAAACCTCAACAATTGAGAAATATATTTTCTAGAATTCAAAAGTTTTAAATTTTAGTGATTTTTGAGTTTCTCCAAAAATCAGGGATGTTACAGACTACCACCCTTAAAAGA
This sequence comes from Alopecurus myosuroides, assembly GCA_028641055.1. Taxonomy (NCBI): domain Eukaryota; kingdom Viridiplantae; phylum Streptophyta; class Magnoliopsida; order Poales; family Poaceae; genus Alopecurus; species Alopecurus myosuroides. Next base: position 300,820,907 of record CM054061.1, read on the forward strand.
AATCTCGTCCCGAGATTTTGGAAGGCTAGAAAGAAAGATTAGGTTTTGGGTAACTGGGTTCCAGAACAACTAGGTGGGCTACCACCCTTAAAAGTAACTTTTGTGGATAGTCTATTTTCATTAGATTGGAGTGTAGATGGATTCCACATTGGCTTGAGTAGAACTTTCTTTCGCGGCAGAGCTGTAGACCAACATAGGTATGTTGAACTACCGTTCACACTGAGGGGTCACTCTTTGGGTCAACCAAAAATCTTTTGGGTCCCTCTCAACTTGGTCTTTTGATGTCCTTGGCAATCATCCATCTTGTTGTTGTCATCCTTGAAGCAAGCACCATGCTATTTCTAACGAAACTCTCATGGTAGGCAAAATATTCCATTGCTTGATAGCTGCAAGGTTGTCTTTATCCTCACCGAAAATTGTACGTTTTTAGCAACACTAACATAGGGTCATGATTGTTTCTACCATTCTATGGTTCTGGTTTAATGTCGTCTTCTCTCTAATAGGTATGTCACTCGGATTTAACATTCCTCGTAGCAAAAGTAAATAATGTGAGTAATTACCATGGGGGCCAAATCCATGTTGCACTCAATCATTACCTTGTACTTGGATTGATGAATCTTGTTTAATAGCACTAGGTCACCTCACTTGTCTAACAGAAAGTTTCCAATCTGTAAGACAAACTTGAGCTAACTATCATATCTCAACTAATGGGTTGCGTAAAACTCCTATGTAACACAAACTGGATAGTTGTGTTTCTTCATTGCTTCTTCTCTTGGTGTAGTTGGCTCTGAAATCTTCATAGCTCATGCAACTTGGGGTTCACTTGTCTTTCTTCACTCGTTGATTGGCTTGCTGCTCCTTGGTATACATTTGGCTTCATCAAGGATGTGATTATTCCTTCACACAAAAGGATAATTTGAGGCTAACCTCCTTAAATAGGATGGCTTGTGTCATGGTAGGATACCGGTTATGGCATTCTTGGGTGAAATGTTTGTGGTTGCACTTCTTATGGTAGCCCAATATGGTTGGTAAAAAGGGTATGGGTTTTGGTTTGTCTAAGCATGGAAGAGTAGAGATTAGAAAGAGACTAAGAAATTCCTACCCCAACACATCAGATGAAGGAAACTCATCTTGCAAACAACACATAACAAACATATAGCAACACATTCATCACACCAAACAACATGGTTTTTAGAAAACACTAATATTTTCATACCACACTCATTGGTATGATCAACACACTAACACGTTAACGTTGTTCTAATCAAACTAGATTGGTGGTCTCATCTATATCTTCTTGAGTTTTTCTTCAAATTCTTCTTTCCATGTCTTGAGGTATTCTGATTGTTGTGAAGTCTATGTTTTTCTTCAAGTTCTTCAAAAATCTTCAGTGTAGGTCTTCATGTGGTGAAAACACTTCTTGCACTTCATGGTATGGTCATCAACAATCTTGCCTTGAGGGTATACAAGAGGTGGGTCATCTAGAAAATTTTGAAGGTGAATAATAGATGAGATGATATGAGAAGAATTAAGATGATTGTTTTCTTTCTAAATAGTTTGAACATAGAAAGTTTTCAATCCTAGGGTGATCAATGGGTTATTAACAACTTGTTGCAAATTGGATATTCACTATAGTGAGAAGGACATGCACCCGCAAGCCAATCAGGGAACGGTCTCGTGTCCGGGGACACGTAAAGTTGTCCGGGCCGCTTCATCTCACTATGCCGCTAGGATCCAAAATACTCTAAGGAGATAATAACATGATTAAAAATGGCTTCCAAACCTAAGGGTCTCGAATCCTACAGGCAACACAATGCTCTAATACCATTTTGTAGCATCCCAACTTTTAATAAAGATGGAATACCTGTGTTAGTGTGCTAGTCCCTGGATCAATTGCTAGCACCACAGTACAAAATGAAATATCATGCAAATGCATCAAATTCTATTACATCGCATGATCCAGTCTTTACAAAATAGCATTACAACTTGCATAGTCTTAGAAGACTAGCAGTAAACAAGGATATACAACGGAAAACATAGTAAACATTGAGCCCATCTTCTTCATGTGCCACAGGCAAAACATGTTGGCGATAGTCTCGAGATCCTAAACGAAATCCTCACTCGTCTTCAGAAACATATGCAATATGGAATATGCAGCCACAAGGGAGTCAATACAATTTAATGTATTGGCAAGTAACACTATGGTGGATATAAATGGCAAGACTAATACTACATGCTTATTTGGCTGAGTGGAGTTTTTGGCTGAGTTTTGCATAAAGCCAGTTTTCTCCTATCACTTTTGTAAAACCAACTTTTCTTTTCAAAAGGGTGGCAACATTGGATTAAGATCCAAGCACCACAATACTGTTCACTTGGTCAAAATTTTACTTATTGAAATTGATGATGAGATTCTTCCGTCAATCCTTGTCCAGCTGCTCATAGTTGTCCATAACCGGGGACACGGCTAAGATCTTAGTTTGTTGACTCTGCAGAGGTTGTGCACTTTCACCCTTTGTCTTCAATTAGCCCAAACATCCTATACACCTGGAGTGCATCATGGAAAGGAGAGAATTGAGACGAGATCTTTCAGAAGAAGAAGTCCAAACCCACCGGCAAGACCCGTTCCACCTATAATTTTGCTACATCTGCTTGTCAAGCCTGGGCTGAACCCTCACAACTTAATTGATCAAGACAGAGCCCATATTGTCAAAAGGCTGCACGGGAAGCTACTAGATTTAGAGGGACATAGTAATCTCTTTGTTCCTGGGTGGCCATCCGCAAGTGACAACCTCAAGTGGAATAACCCTTTGACAAGGGCCCTGAGGCAACACTCAACATAAACCAGTCTTACCACTTCCACCCAGGTGGTTCATTCATTAGTTATACTTAAATTGTTTCCTCAACATCTAGTAAAACAATTTGTAACATTGCATAGCATCTACTAAGTTCAAAGGATATCAAAATAACAAGGTATAAGGGATGGCTACACACTACTAGGATAATAGCATAGCATAATATAACTTATTAAAAATCCCTATCATGCATACTACTCAAAATCAACTAATGCATATAGAAAATAATGGGTAGTTGATGGTGTGTTACTTGCCTTGTTGAAGTTGGTGAAGAAATCACACTCTTCACAAAAGATCGTTGCTCTCCGTACAATCTATACATTGAAAACACAAACACAAAAATAAACAAGCATCCTAGCAAACAAACATACAAGGGAAGAAAACATACAAAACAACTAACATATCAAAAGGGTTTAACCAAGTTGGCTAGGACAAGGTTAAGGTTTGAGTGTGAAAGATTCATTCTCTAATGGTTCCATACTTGATAAAGGGTTCCAAGAGTTCACTTCAGATGGTCCAGATTGAGTTTGTAGTAATCAAACTTTATTGAAAACATATTTATCCAGAAAGTTCAAAGAGTTCACTAAGGATGATCTAGGTTCACTCCAACGCTTCATGTTGTTGGTCTTCTTGAAGATCGTCTTCAGGCTATCTTGTGTCTTCCTCCTTAGTGTAGTGACTTCATTGCTTCTTGTAGAACTTCATGGTTTTGGGACACAAGTCTAAGCTAACTAACTTGTTTAGCATGTGATGGACACCTAGGGTCCGGTTTTGAGGAAATGTTAGGTAGTTTCTTATTGTATAAAACAAAGAGTGATGGGGGAGAAAATGATGTAACAACTATAGTAGCCACTCCACTTGGATTCTTCTTCTTATTCTACATCATCTCTAGGTGGGTATCCTTCTTGAATTGAATTTGGCTTCTTGTAGCAGTCTTGGTCAAAAGTTCTCATCTCACTTGAGGAACTAATTCTAACTCTTAGACAAAAGTAAACTTGATACAAATTCTCCTTGAATAGGTTATAGCTCCAAGTCTTCACATTGGTTGGTCTTCTTAAGGATAATCTTCACCCTCCTTTTGTAGCTTCCTCCTTGGTGTGATGACTTCATTGTCTTTGCAAAACTTGATTGTTTTGGTTCAAGCTAGGGGCTGGTATTGATCTAACTTAGCCATAGCACAAGGTCTAAGGGAAATAAAAGAAAGGGGAGGAAAACTTAGGGAAAGATGGGATTGGTCTTCTTGAAGTTCCTCTTGATTTTCTTGTAAGTGCTTCTACTACTTGGAGATACTTCTGAAGTTGCTAAGTCCTCCATTGGTCTTCTAGCTTCATGTTGAAAATCCCAATGATGACAAAGGGGACATCTTTATTCACTTCATGGTTTTCACAATTCAAAACTTAGTGGTTTCAACTAGAAGGGCCAATTAGCACAAAATTACATGGACATGGTTTCAAGGCATCCAAGGGCTTACGTTTTGGTCTCTCTAGTATAAGGTTAGTACTTAGAACAAATTTGCTAGAGAAAACATATTGAAAATATTTATAGAATTTAAACTAAGTCAAAAATACTCAAAGGCCAAACAATTCTAAATTAACTCTAAACTTATCCAAAATTTATTTTGGGCATGGGGTTCTGTTAAAACACACCTTAAGGTTTTCAAAAAATATATTTTAAATAACGGGCTACTGAACATACAATTCCAATATCATTATTTTGCAAATAGAATTATAGAATTAAAGTGATGACAAAAATACTCAACATCTCTTAGTTAAAATTCGAATATTTAATTATTGCCAAAGCTTGAAAATGATGGTTCCAAAGGATTCTATATTTCGTAAGAATTTTAGAGATACCAAATTTGCAAAATTTTGGATGAACCGAACTAAAGATATGTTTTTTTTAGAAGATTGTACCATTTTCTTTCAACAACCATAGGAGTGTCTAACGGTATGCATCTAATCAGTATGAAGCTAGGAATAACAAATAAATTTTTCATTGCCTCACATAGTGAGTGACATGTCAACCATGGTTCTGATCGCACTACGTAAAACATGGTACTAGTACTAGTTTTCGTGTTGATTTCTCCATCGAGACATTACTCCCAGCGTGCAAGTGTTTTGTATTTCCCTGTGATTGGTGCCTACGTGAGTAGCAAGTAGCATCAGCTCAATTCATTGACGTTTGTGCCTATGTAGTTTGCTATTTGTACGGGCGTTGCTGGAAGTTCAACAGAGGAGTTTTGCTAACTATACACTGTGGTCATCGGAAAGTACTCGACGGATCGGGCCTACGCAAACAAGTACGAGTATAAAACATAAATCTCACGTCGAATGTTCTAAAAACCAGTTAGGTGCACGAAAAAAAAAAGAATTTAAAGACGGTCGAGATTGGTCTGGATATACCTGAGGCTGTGTCGGTTCGTCCGCGATAAAGAGAAACGGCCGCGTCGACTCGCACTTTGACGTTTCTCGACAACAGAGGTGGTGCATGGATCGATGGGATGCCAAACAAGTTCGACGCCGAGACAGATATTGTGGCGATTTTGCCGCACCTTGCCAAGCTCCTATCAGCAGCGGCGAGTGGATGGATTGTTGCCGGTGCGGCCAACAACAATGATTTGGCGCATAAACATGTCGAGAAAGGAAGGCACTGGTTAGCGGAGTGAAGTGGTGAAAGGAATAGAATTAGATATCATCGGAGACGACGTACCGTTGCGATGAATCGCCGAGACGTAGAATATAGACGTCGATGGATGGCATGACTTCGGCGGCGGCGCGACCAACAACAATGAAACAACGGACCACCATGTCCTGGAGATAGGACTTGGTGAAGGGAGTCTTCTGGTGCAAGGAATTGTCGAGATGATCATCGAGGGGGTGGTGATCTACCGACGAACTCGAGGTTGAGGCTGAAGAGGGCAAGGTTGGTGCGGGCTGTAGAATCGCCCTTTGAAAAAGGTTTGAGAACAAATATGATACAGGAGGAAGAGGGACACGCAGTGGACATAACGGTTTCTCTTCTTCTTGTCCAAGGAGGGAGATCAGGATACCTATGCCGACCATTGGCATTCGGTTCACTAAGTCGTCCTGGGTGTTTAAGAGGATTAAATGAGGAATGAATTCCCTGAATGAGAATAGCATCCAACTCTGAGTAATTTTCGTATTATAGAGAAAGAAAAACGGTCGCCAATTGATGGAGATTGAAGAGGAAGAGTGAACTGCCATGGACGTTACCTGTTTGTGTTCATGTACGTGTTTGATGAGGTGGGAGACGACTCCTTGCTCGACCAGAATAGCTAGATGGTGGGCTGAATCAGGTCGGCCCATTTAGTTATTTTTTTTTCCTTTTTTAGCGTTTTATTCACGAGTTAAAAACGATTCAAATTAATTGTTTGAATTTTTTTTTATATCTCCAAAATAAGTAAAATCGAAAGTAATAAATTTGTAAGATCAAAACTTTCAATACATAACACTTTTAAAAACGTTTCAACACATTTCAATAATTGAATTTTTTTAAATATGCATAGTTGACACTTATGTCAATTTTATTTTAAGATGATATTTTAAAAGGCAAAAATTTGTCAAGGATAATAATCATCAAATTTCAAAAGTCAAAAGTATTATTTTCCAAAATCAAATATTGGAAGCACAAATTTTATAAAATTGGTTGCTTTTATAAAATTGAAAATAATTGCGAAACGGATTATGTTTTAGTAAAAAAAAATCCTTACAAAATAGTTTTCAAGTCAAACCTCAACAATTGAGAAATATATTTTCTAGAATTCAAAAGTTTTAAATTTTAGTGATTTTTGAGTTTCTCCAAAAATCAGGGATGTTACAAATGGTGCAGTTGAAGGTCATGTTTGTGATGATGAGGAAGCAAGATCGGCGGGCCTGGGGGGCCACCGGGACCAATGAGTATCCTCAGTTTTAACTGTCGCGGTGCGGGAAACCAAGCGATAGTTCGGAGCTCCGGGAGCTCGCTCAGAAGTTTGCCTCGTCTATTTTTTGTATTTTAGAAACTCAGATTAGCATGTCTCGAGTTAAAGGCCTTGCCTCTACGCTAAGCTTTTATCGAGGTTATGTAGTCGGAAGTGTTGGTAGGAGTGGAGGTTTAGGTGTTTTCTATAATAATGAAATAATGGTTGATGGTTTAGGCTATTCACAGTACCATATTGATCTCTCTGTTAATGGTTTGGGCGATCATGCATGGAGACTGACCAGCGTCTATGGTGAGGCGCAAACACAGAAAAGATACAAAATGTGGGATATGTTGAAGGATATTTATGCTATTAGCTCTCTCTCGTGGCTCTGTATTGGTGATTTCAACAAAGTACTCAGATACGACGAGTTCGAGGGAATTGGACAGCGTTCTGCCCACCAGGTCCAAGGCTTCAGAGATGCGATAGATATCTGCGGTCTCATTGGTCTTAATTTTAAGGGAAATTTTCATACTTTCTAAAAAGGGTTGCAGGTGGCTCCTATACACGAGCTTGTTTGGACATGGCCCTTGGTTCTGCCGAGTGGGGGGAGCAGTTTCCCAATGCATTGTTATCGCACCACACTGCGGCCACCTCGGACCACTGCCTGGTCTTGTTGGAGATGAACGATGGGATGAGGAGGAGACACAATGCTAACAAACCTTTTAGGTTCGAGGTTATGTGGGAGACACATACGGAGTTTCGTGAGACTGTGGGAGGTTCTTGGACCTCGGCAGAAGGAGATGTGTCGGTTAATGAGGTGAAGGAGAAGCTCGGTTCTTTATCATCAACAATGCAACGATGGAATAGGGACACCTTTGGTTCGGTTCGAAAGGAGATCAGGGACCTCAATAGAAATCTCGAACAGATGCGAGAAACACCATGCAGGGTCGGTCCAACACATGCTGAAATAAAAATGTTTGATCGTCTTATTGAACTATACCATCGAGAGGAGATGATGTGGCACCAGAGATCTCGAGTTGAGTGGCTTTTAGCAGGGGATAAGAACTCCAAATTCTTTCATCAAAGAGAAAACATGAGGCGTAGAAAAACTTTGTCAAATCATTGTCAATGCAGGTGATGTTATTGAGGATGATAAAGAGATGGAAGCTCTCACTGTCGAGTTTTATAAAGCTGTATATACCTCTGAAGGGGTTCAAGACATGAATCATGTCTTAGATCATGTTCCAGCCAAGGTGACGGCAGAGATGAACGCCACACTCACGGTAGATTACACAGGCGAGGAGGTAAAAAGAGCCCTCTTTCATATGTTCCCCACAAAGGCCTCGGGGCCTGACGATTTTCCTGCTCATTTTTTTAATGACACTAGGAGGTTTGTGGGTCTGATGTTACCAAGGAAATTCTGAAAATCGTCAAAGGGGAGGGGAGTGCTCAATGCATCAATGATACTATCCTCGTGCTCATTCCCATGGTATCAAACCCAATACTACTATCTCAATTTTTCATATAAGCATATGCAATGTTCCTTATAAAATTGCCTAGAAGGTTTCTAAAATATCCTCAAGCAAATGCTCCCCAGTATTATTTCTGAGGAACAGTAAGCCTTTGTGTCAGGAAGGCTCATCATGGATAACATTATCTCGTCTTATGAATGCCTTCATTTATGAAGAGGAGCAAAGCTTAAGTTAATAGCCACTGTGCACCGAAGTTGGATATGATGAAATCATATGACTGATTGGAGTGGGATTATCTATAGGCTATTATGTTGAAACTTGGGTTTGACCCAGGTTGGACTTCGATCATTATGGCTATGGTTAGGTTTGTTTCTTTGCCGGTGATGCTTACTGGTAACAGATTAGAGGAGTTCATTCCCTAGAGGGGAATCTGGCAGGGAGATCGTATTTCACCCTACCTTTTCTTGATAGCAGCAGAGGGCCTTTCGTGCCACTTAAAAACTAGTTATCGGTCATCGCATTTGGAGGGGATCAAGGTGGCACCTACGACACCTTCCGTGAACCATCTGCTATTTGCTGATGACAACCTGATGTTCTTTAGGGCGAGTGTTTGGGGAGCGGAGGAGGTTTCACACTTGTTGGAGAGTTATTGTAGAGCTTCGGGTCAACGAATCAATACTTCTAAATCGTAATTTTTCTTCACTAAAGGTTGCACGCCACAATCAAGGGAGCAGGTAAAAATTATTTTGAATGTGCAGAATGAGACTTTGAATGAGAAGTATTTGGGTATTCCCTCTGATGTCGATGTCTCAAGGGGAGGGACTTTCAAATATCTAAAAGACCGTGTTTGGATCAAGGTGAAGGCGTGGCTTGAGAAGATCTTGTCAGCGGGTGGGAAAGAAGTTCTCATCAAGGGTCTCGTTGAACACATTCACTCCACAATTGGTAAGTTCTGGTGGGGAGCAAGGAAGGGAAGAGGAAACCGAACTGGGTTTCTTGGGATGTTTTGACAAGGCTAAAGTGTCTAGGCGGTCTAGGTTTCCGAGACCTTGAACTATTTAACATGGCCCTTCTAGCGAAGCAAGCATGGAGGTTGCTTGAAGTTCCAAATTCTCAAAGTGCTATAATTCTCACATCGGTCTACTATACAAATGGCACTATCTTGGACGCTGCTCTTGGGAGTCACCCATCCCAGGTATGGAGAGCTATCATTGACGGGAGAGATGTACTCGCATAGGGATTAATTCTGAGAGTTGGGGATGGATCATCTACAAACATATGGGAGCACAACTGGTAGCCACTTGATGATATGTTTCGACCCATGGTCTCAAATATTAATGACCCCCCCCCCCCCAACTTGTTTCGGAACCGATTGATCAAACGAACAAGGTTTGGATGGTAGAGAGGGTGAAAGAAGTCTTTTTACCCACGGATGCACGAGGCCATTTTATCAATCCCACTATGTACGTTAGAATCTATGGGTGTATGGGTGTGGCACTATGAGAGAAAGGGAGCATTCTTGGTGAGGTCAGCTTATAGGATGTTATCAACAACCAAGAGAATAAGAGAGGGCTGGGTTGATCGTGAAGTTGGCTCCTCTAATATCGATAAGGAGGAGAAGGCGTGGAAATCGTCACGGAAGCTTAGGGCTCCATCGAAACTAAAGGTGTTTGTGTGGAGGCTGGCATGTCAATCCCTTCCCTCAGCTAACTTGCTCCACCACCGAAACATGGCACCAACTAGTTGTTGTTGCTCTTTATGTGGCTCCGAATATTCGTGGCAACATTCTTTGATGGATTTGTTCCATGTCTAGGTGTGTTTGGGCCCTCTCAAGTGACGACTTAATCGAGCACATGAGCTGCATCCATGATCCAAAGGCAAATACATGGCTTTTCGCCATGAATGAATCACTTTCGGAGCACAATTTCACGAGGATTATCATTACCTTATGGGCTATTTGGAGTGCAAGGAGGAAATCAATTCACGAGGAAGTTTTCCAAAGCCCATTCTCCACACATTCCTTTAGTGGATCTTATTTTGAAGACCTCAATGCATTTGCGAAAATTCCACATCGTACCCAAGCCTCGGCCACGTCAGGTAGCTCAGCCATAAAAGTCCCCAAGTGGTTGCCACCGCCAACACAATTCATCAAGATCAATTTTGACGGAGCGTTTAGGAGAATTGGAGGGAATTTGGCAGTCGTGGCTGTTTGCAGATATGCGGATGGAACCTATCTTGGTGTGTATTCTTTGGTGATCAAGGGTATAAGGGATCCTACAACTTTGGAGGCTCTGGAATGCCGGGAAGCCGTTAGCCTAGTTGCGGATCTTCTACTCCAAAGAGTTCATATTTCTTCTGATTGCAAGCTGGCTATCGATGATATTCATGAAGGATCCAGTGGAAGCTATAGTCAAATTTTAAAGGAGATTAAATCTCGAGCAATTGTTCCAAGCTTGTAATTTTTTTCGAGTCAAGAATGAGAAATGTAGAGGCTAACAATCTTGCGAAGTTCTCTTCGTGTTTGCAGCTGGGTCGCCACGTTTGGTTGGGGACCATGCATGACATTGACAATGTACCTATAAACATTCACAAGCAATAAAGAGTAGCAAGTTTTCGCTAAAAAAAAACCACCTCTATGCGCGGAGAGGTGGTGCCTCCGCGGGTCGCGCGATCAAGGTCGCTCCTGGGATGTTTGGGGATAGCGGGGAACTAAAATTGGAACCATTAATATTGGCATCATAGTAATATTAATAAATGTAGCTTAAAGTATACGTTATGAGCAACGATTAAATACATCCAAATGTAGCATGGAAATTTATACATATTATCTTAATAAAAATCTTCTAACATTGCTAGATGCAATTCACTTACAAAAAGACCGATTTCAAAGTCGTCCAATAATTTCTTCACGACGCAAAATATTTCCAAACCATTTAGCCTCCATTGACCGTTGAAAATAGATCTTAAAAGATTTCAACTTTGAAAAGATCTCTTTCAACCGACAGTCACATGCACAACAAATAAGGTGTGATAAGTAATGACGGTATTAGAAAAACAGAACTATCACCAGTTCATCATTTGAGAATGTCGAATCATCGATGTGATCCTGAAAAATTTGTGAATATTATCAAATAGATACTTGCTAAACGACGTGACAGAGTGTCAGAGAAAAACTACATGAAATATTAAAATGAATGGTACCACCTGGAAATATTAAATACATGTTCTTTATCACAATTTTAGTAGTTTGTTCAAAATATTTATCATTGGGTCCAAGTGCTCCTTTCTTAATAACTTTGATGGATTACTCTAGTGTTGCGCTCTTCATATCATAGAGTTTCTTCTCAAGTTTAGGTAGACCAATTTCTATAGTTGCAACTCTTTTAACAAGGTTTTCCATATGAGTTTATTTCACTTTTTTAGAGGGAGGCATATTCATAAAATTTATCAAAGTTTTATAAGCCTCATAAACATCATAATTAAGAAAATCTCCTCCAAGTAGAGTGTCGATAAAAAGCCTATAACATAGAAAGATTCCCAAGTAAAAAACTTCTAAAAATTATTAGAATTTTTAATTTCGGTTTAGTCTTCTCATGGGAATTAAAAATTCTTGACCAAGCATCATTAAAACCTTCCCCGCCTTTTTGTTTGAAGGTAAGGACCTTAGCTTCAGAGGACATAACAAAGTAGAAAATATAGACCTACTAATAAAATAAAGATAAAAGCAAACTAACAAAGCAAGTAAAAGACTAGAAAATAGAAAACTATCTTTTGGGGATTTTTTATATAAGGAAAACAAAACCAAATATAAGTAAACTAAGTAAGAGAAAAAAGTGAAAGTTTGTAACTCCCCTAGCTAAAAGCTTGAAGTCCCCGATAACGACGCTAGAAAAAGCTGTAAACGTGGACCACACGTTCGTTGGGAGACACAAGAGAAAGGTATGATGGAGCATAGCAGTATTTTCCTCCAGTTATGGAACCAGGGTTATCAATCCAGTAGGACTTTGAAGTCGCTCAGTAGGTTGCTTGTTGTCTAGCGCTTCAACAAGTGTGGACCTGCACATAATCACAAACGCTCTCTTTCTCCCAACTTTCCGAGAAGATTGTCAATCTTCATGTCTTGTTGAAAACTAGAGAATTAATTGTATCGAATGGTTGAAAATTATTAAATGAAAACGAAACACCGAGAAAGTGATGATGAAAATCAAGTAAATGAGGTTGTAATCAATGACAAAAATATGGTCGGGGGCATAGTTTCACTAGTGGTGTCTCTCCTAGGAACAATAACATGCTGGATAAACAAAGTATAGCTGGGAAATTGACAAATCATGAATGTACAACAATACTATTATGACGAGATATAGTTCATGGGTTCTAACATTGTAGGCATTACGTCAAGATAAATAGACCGCCATCCGACAACATTTATCACTAATAGTCCATCTTGAGATAGGTATCCAACAAATCTCGCTGGTAATAAGTTGCAGCAACGAAGTAATTTCTTTGTGTGCAATAGAAAATTGCATTAAGAATAGTACGTAATGTCGGCAATAATTCCTCTACATAGACAATAACACCGTTATTTTCTCCCTAATGACAATAGAACATCCCCCACCTGTCACGTTTCTGTCACTCGAGCACAGATGAAAGGGGGCATGAACCCACTATCTAGCATATAAACCCTCTCTTGGAGGTGCATACATTAACTTGGCCAAGGAAATCATAGACATCGGAGAGTATCGCAAGAAAAGATTAAAAATCTGTACAGATGTAAGTGAGTCATCTCAATATGACATGAAATAAATAATCATAATCTCATGATTTATCGGATCCCAGCAACCACAACATGTAGCAATTACATAATGGTCATTTCGATCATGTTAGGCAGCTCACAAGATCTAAACATGGTGTCACAAAGTGGAGAGAACACCATATAGCTACTACTATGTACCGGTAGTCCCGGGATGAACTACTCACATATCTATCTAGAGGAAATCATGGCGATGTAGAGGCCTCCGGTGAAGATCTCCCTCTCCGGCAGGGTGCCAGAGTAGGACTCCAGAAGCCCTAAATTGGAATTTTGAAGTGACGACGCCTCTGTATCTGTTTCGTGGAGAACTTATCCGCCCCTGGCGTTTTTATGGTTAATGTGATTTTATAGGCGAAGAGGCAACGAGAAGGGGTGCCGGGGGACACTAGATGACCCCCTGGCGTGGCCTAGGGCTAGCCCGCGCCTGACACCCCTCTGGTGGCCTTAGGACACCACTCCGGCTCTCCACTGTACAAAAGTTTTGTTCGGGGCAAAAATAATTCCTCGTAAATTTTCAGCCCAATCCGAGAATATTTCTTTAAGAACTTTTCTGAAATACAAAAACAACAGAAAACATGAAATGGCTCTGGGCATCTTGTCGATAGGTTAGTCCGTGAAAACATCTGTAAAACGAAGGAAAACGTGGGAAACATGTAAAAAACATTGCATGGAGCATAAAAAAATACGTTTGCAACGTATCAGCCAATAATAGTTGGTGGAGAGCATGGTATAAGTCTTATCTCTTCCAAAGTGTCCCATGAGGTCTCCTTGATACGTAAAAAACGTATCTCCTTTTCCGAACACTTTTCCTATTGTTTTCCCCTAAACTTGTGTGTTTTGAATAAAACTAACACGGACTAACGCTGTTTTCAGCAGAATTACCTTGATGTCTCGTTTTTGTGCAGAAAAATCAACTTTCGGGAAATTGCCCAGAAAAGACCCCATTGCTCCTAAAACACCAGAAGACCCCGGGAGCCAGAAGGAGGTCAGGACAAGAGCCACAGGGGGACCGCACCACCCCCTGCCCCCCTGGTCGCGCCAGCACATTGGGCCACCCAGAGCCCCCCTCGGTCTCCCCTTTCGACTACAAATAGTCTTCAACCCTAAAACACGAGGGGGTTCAGTAGTTTTCAAGAAAGAAGTACGTAGCTCCGCCGCCATCGCGAACCTTTTTTGGGGTTCAGAAACTCCGTTCTGGCACCCTGCCGGGATGGGTAATTCGGCATCATGGAGGCCTTCCACGTCGGTTGCTTGTCCACAAGGCGATCGGTCAGGGGCTGGAGCGCCTCTGCCGAGAGGCGCCTGACTGAGAGGGGGATACCCGGGCTAGAATATTATTCTTTGGAAGTTTAGGTGTCCATGAATTTTGAGCATAATTGTCTGGAAAATAACAGTATAGAGTTTCTGAAAATCATCCAACAATGAAACTTAAGTTTTCCAGAGCAGATTCAAGAGGACGAACACTAATGAGATAATTAGTTCAGTGCTACTTAAAAGAGAAACTTTTGCAGCAGAAAAATTACGAGCACATTATTGTATCTTTAAGTTCCACACGAGAACCATTAAAAATAAGCTCTAGGGTCGCCAGAGGACAGTTCCAGCGCTGAAGTACAACACATTATTCTGCACAGTGAACTGCCAATGGTACTGAATGGGTGACAGCAGCCCAAATAGGGAGAAGGCAACAGTGTTGCAGGTAGGATTCCTTAACCCTGATAGCACTTTGGGGAAGAGGTTTGGGATGTCTTTGCAAAGAACACGATATTTACAGGTGTGAGATGCAAAGACGGTTAATTCACCTCATATTATCGGGTTGTTTGCATCCAATGGTCCAGAACTGACCGGAAGATGGTAGTACCAGAAGCCCTTGTTACAGTAGATTTCTGATGCACATATTTCAACTTTCTGCAGTCTGCAGTATAGCTGAGTATTTCAAGATGAGACAGGTGGTTCTAGAGCCAAGTTAGTAGTGAGCACACACCAAAAAGATCCTGATTCTTTTCTCCAAATTGAATTTGTTGACAGGTCATATGAATATCAGATCTTGTACATATTAACTCTCTTTCTATCAATGCATCGAAACGCAAAGCTTTTTGCGTTTTCGCGAGAAAAAAAAAATCAGATCTGTATAACCCATTGCATACCAGTTGCACACCATATATATGTTGATTTTTTAAGGAGTAAAATGTTAATTAAGCAATATGACGAGTAAACTACAGAAAACTACAACAAATTAGGGTAGGGCTAACACAGAACCAACTTTTAGGTGTGCTAGTTAGCGAAAAAGACTGAAACCCTTCGTTCCCCTTGGGCGCTCCCGCGGGCGCCAGGGGAACCCTAGCGCTGCCACTCCTCTAGGCCCAATCTCCTCTCCTCCCTTCCCTCGCCGCCGCCGGACGGCGTCACCGGCAGCAGGCCGGGCGCGGGCGGCGGCGGGGATCTTTCTACTCCCTCGCGCGGGGTGCTCGGCGCGGGCCGAGGGCGTCGGCAGGGGCGCTGTGGTGTGCAAGGGCTGCGGCGGCGCGGCCGTTCCGCCGGCGGCGTTGTCGTGGGATAATCACGGCAGACGTTACCGGGGGTAACTGATCTTGGGGCAAGACGACACAGGCGTTTGGGAGAGGGTTTAGCTCAGAGGAAAACATGGTGCAACTTGATCTGGTAGCCGGCAATCAAAGTCCCCGAGTCTCCGATCTTGATATAATAACTCAATTCTGGGATTACACTAGATGCTCGATATCAAGCGATATTGCTAGGGTTCTTAGATCTCTGTCTAAACTAGACCTGGGGGTCGGTTTATAAAGCACCCGTACCCCCTGGCTTACCCTCCAAGGCGTACCCTGAATCCTACCCGGACACGGCGCCCAAACCCTAACTTTCCTTTGCCATAGCCCACAATCCGGGTTACTGGGCCTTCAAGCTCGGGCCTTCTACAAGTTTCCTTATCCTTAGCCGGATCCTGCGCAGCGTCCTTTGGGCCGGCTTACTCCTTGGAGTTTGACCTACCGGGTTATCATCCCCCCATCAGTAGTCCCCAGAATAGCTTGGGCTTCACGGATCCTTCCTTGAAGCGCTCGCTATTCCCTGCAAGGATATCAAACACACGAGTATGTGGAGGCCGGGTTAAAGGTGCCTCAATAGATAGCTAGGCCTTACTCCATGGTGGCCATATAGTAACCCGGCTCTTCCCCAATTACCTAACTTACTTTCCTAGGTAAAACCCCAAAATGTCAAGATTATATACTTGATAATTGACCTGATATCACGGGATGGATCTCTTTCTCCTTTTCGCTCAGATCCCCTGCTCAACATTTAAAGCGCATCTCGCCAAAACTCAAACAAATAGCCGTTTACTTCCGCAACTCCCGGCTCCCGCTCGCTGAACATGGCTTATCCACTCGCGCTATAAATAGGCTCCTTGGGGGTAACCCGAACCCTAACGGCTCATTTCCCCCCACTCTGCTTCCTTTCTTCCTCCGCGCTCATCCTCACTGAGCGCCTCCACGGAAATCCCGCGCGCATCACCGGAGCCCATTGGCCGGAGGCTGCGCTCCGCCACAGCTCGCCCCGCGCCGCCGCCAAGATCCACCGGCAAATCTCCATCCGGCCCGTCAGGAACCGCGAAAGGACACCAGGCTTGCGCCATCTGCCTCCGCAAGGCTTCACTCAGATCTCCTCCGGTAGGCCTCTTGCGCCCATTAATTTGCCCTTGCAATTTTTGATTTCACCTTAGATTAGATCCAAATCGACCCGCCAATGATTTCTCGGCCATGCCGAATTAGGTTGCTAATGTTCTTTCTAGCTCGCCCAATAGATAAGTTATGGACTCCAATCCACTCTCCTATTACCTGCAATTACTAATTTCGCCACAAATCTGAAGATAGAATTCCCAATCTGGGCCCGAACCACTCAAAATTTCCGCCTTGGCCTCAATCACCCGACTAGTCCTCCCCTTTCTAGTTCCTTTTGTTCGCGCTAAGTATCCGTGCAGCCACCCATCGTCCTCAAAAGCTCCTTCAACGCTTAGACCCCCATAATTTTCGCTATAATATTTGATACCCGGACAGTTCGAACTCCACTCTGCACACTGACACCCGGATAATATCCAATTTTCATGCCTCAATATTACCTTGCTGGTACTTGGCCGGCTCACAGCTTCCGTGTCTCATTCGTTTTATCCTCCTACCTTGTGCTTTGCAGGTCAACCACATGGCTCCCAAGAAGCAGGGAAAAACTCCGACTAAAGCCAAGGCCACCAACTCTATATCCGCCAACTGGGCGCGGTCTACGGTCACCAAGGCCAAGTTAGAGGAGCTGGTCGAGCTGGGAGTTCTTCCTCCTCAAGAGGATATCCAGTGGAGGGTGCCGGGCAAAGAGACCCGGCCTACCCCGACGAAAGACGAGGTAATCTGTTTCGTGGAACATGTGACCCGGGGCTTCCGTCCGCCGGGTCACCCTTTTTTCCGTGATGTTCTAAGCCATTACGGCCTTCGCGTTTTTGACATCGGGCCTAATTCTATATTAAACATATCCCATTTCATCGTCCTTTCCGAATCATACTTGTGCACTCCGCCAAGTCTAGCCCTTTTCGTTGAGCTTTTTCAATGCAAACCGTGCCGAGAAAGCGGTGACGGGGCGCTTCTCGCTTGCGGCGGGGTTTCTATCCAACGCCGCAAGAACTCTCTGATGCCACCCCTCACTCTTAACTCCCATGTCAAGCACTGGCAGCTCTCATACTTCTACTGCCAAGACACCTCCCCACCCGGCCAAAAGAAACTGCCGGGTTACTCGGAGGGCCTTCTTGACATCTCCGAAAAGTTTAGTGCCTTCTCCCCTGACTCGGACAGGGAGGCCATTCAACCTCTGCTAGCCAAAATCACCACTCTCGCGGCCCAAGGTCTCATCGGGCTCAACCTGGTGAAGACTTGGGTCGACTTCCGGATCCAACCCAACTCCATCCGCACAAAGTTGATGTGCGAGTATTCGGGGCAATCTACAGACCCACTCCGGTACTCTGACAACATCTTCGCGGCTGGTGACACTCATAAGACTATCAAGGTTTTTTTGACGGAAAAGCTTGAGGTAATCCGGAACATATCCGGATTGGAGCCCTTTACACTCGAGAATCCAGCCCCCAAGGTGAAAACCTAATTTTGACGTCTTTACCTTTGCTCTTTCCACTCGATACAGTTGATGACCCGTATACTGACACTTTTCAGGCTGATGATGATTTTTGGAAGACCAACACTTCTCCTAGTTCCGAAAGCCCAGAGGAGCAGGAAGAAGCCGTTAATTCGGACGAAGGTGCCCTCCGGCTTTTACTTAGTTTCCTTAAGCTCATCATAACCCCTTCATTTTCCAACTATAACTTTGATGATATTCAGAACAAGAAGATGACGAAGAAGAAAACTCCGACGGCAAAGTAGAATCCGCCAGCGACGAGGAGGAACTGGAGCCGACAGTCAAAGTCGGATCAAAGAGAAAGACTCAAGAGGCCTCCTCCAAGGTTTCATATCACCTCCTTGCATTCAATTCGCATTCCTTTAATGATATACACGAGCTATCTTGACGCTGTTTCACTGGCACTACTTGAAGGAGTCGCCCATGACCAAGCGCAGGTCAACTCGAAATCACCCGGGTGATGGTGCTCTTAACCCGGGTATCTCATTGACTCCGACTCGGCGGGCGGGTATTTACCCTATCCTTTCTCGAACGAAACATTCACCTTGAACCATTCTTTTACGAAATCTTACTTGGTACTTTCCAGCCTCTCCCGAGTCCAGCGACGGATTTCCTGTGGATTTCGCGGTGAATACCGGGTAAAATCCCTTTCCTGATGCTCTATCGCGCTTCATCATCCTTTCCTGATTGTATACTAGCTGCTTACTCATAACATCTATAGGGCTATGGTCGTTACCAGCGACCAAGAGGATATGGAACCTGAGGGCCCGGGTAAGGGAAGCCCGGCTAATAAGACTACGGCCGCGTCTAACGACGAAGAGCAAGTGTCGCCGATAAACCCGGATATACAAGAAGCCGAGTATCCGATTGCCTCCCATGCAAGCAAGAAGAACAGAGCCACAACCTTGGGTGCAGAAGAAGGAGCATCGGATTCGGACATACAAATGACCCGGGCGCCGCCTCCCACTAAGAAGAAAGCTTGTTCTCGGAATTTCCAAGGCCCCGGGTCCTCTGATACGGGTAAAGACACTTTTGATCAATTAATGAACACTCTCCTCACTATGAAGACTTCGGAGAGCCAGATCTTGGAGCGCATGGCTGCAGAGCACCAGGTAGTGACACTTGATATCTCATAGTGCATACCTAGTCCCCAAGTTCCGAGCATGACTTGCCAAAGTTATGCTTGGTACTTTACGCAATATTCAGCTTATCATAATATCCAACTGACACTCGCGTCCCTTGCTGCTTACAGGCGCAGATAACCCGGTCTGATGAAATTTTACTTAAGACCGAACAACTTCTTCTTGCCGAGGTAAAACGAAGGGAAATCCTTGAGGATGACATGAAAACTTTGAAGAAGGATGTTTCCAAATACAAGAAGAAGTGCAATGCCGCTCAGACCGAACTGAAGAAACTATCGGACCAAGTCGCTGATACTTATCAGATCTTGCTTAGTAAGTTTTTGCTGCCGATCGGCTTCATGTCTTTGCTTTATCATATGATACTCCGGATTACTAATACGTTCTTTCTTTTTGTTTCAACTGTAGGTGCCAACCTTGCGGCCCCAGAGGAGGATGCCATTGTCAAGGCTAGAACCCTAAAGACCGTGCTCCGGACTTTCTTTGCCGGCACACAATTTATACTGGATGCCGTAAAGTGGCCTACGGAGGTGTACCCGGGTGAAGAAAATCTCATTCAAGCCTGCTCCACTGTGCCTGGCTGGATTAACATCTGGAAACGCTCGTCATGCCGGATTGGCATGACCCGGGCCTTTACCCTGGCCAAGGCTTTCTTTCCGAAGCTTGACCCGGCAAAGGTAATATCCGGGTTTCCCGAATTCAAGGCGGACGGTTCCAAATTTACACCCAAGGATTTCAAGGCCATACAATCCGCAGTGCGTCCCTCGGCTACCGCCATGGCCGATAGTTTGGATCTAAACACGATTATGAGTGCATACGACGCTGATGGCAAAATTGTTACGGAGGAAGCACCCCCGCCCTTTGATATCTTGGAGAAGTGGGTTGCTAACTCGGCCAGGAAGAGGGAGGCAACTGCGAAGAGAGAGGCCGAGTTAGGATCAGGGCCGTCTGCCTCTACACCAGCTGTCCCTCCACCTGTCCGCCCTGGTGCAGTGAGTCCGGGTAAGGCTGCCGGGAAAGCTAAGCAGCAAGCCCAGGACCCAGACCCAGAAGACCGTACTCAGGAGGCCGAATAGGGCAGTACCATCATAACACCTTGTTTACGTGATGCTTTGTATTCAAACTATTATGCTTTTGATGGTGCGCCTGTGCACCCCTGATACGGATGTCGTAATTTGTAACGTACTTTTAATCCGTGATATACTTTGCGGCTTTCCTGGCCTTTTGATAACCGTGTTGCTTGTCTATTCTTTGAACTTGTTCTCGATATCCGACTCTCTTTTTGGCTCCCTTCGTAAGACTCGGTTTTCCGAATACCAGGGGCTTTGATAAGTGGACTTTTCTTTAAGTCCCCAAGACTCGGATGGTGAGGTCTTTCGAACTTCGATAGCCAAGTAGTTTGTTTCTGTTTCGAAGTCCCCAGTCCCCATGACCCAAAGTCCGAGTCATGGGGGTGTGGCCTTTCTCAGAGAACAAATTGTTTTTTACCGAGTCGCAAACCTAAAGCCATTCCGTGTAGGTACTGAAGTTATGCTTGATAGTTGTTGAGTTTCCGGCTATTAGCCTTGTACTCTGCATAAACTTGTGGTTTAGATGACCCTTTTGACTATCTTGTACTGTAAGCCGGCTTTCGCGTGGATACCATGTTGTTACATCTATACGAAAACAGGGTCAGGCAAGTCCCATTGGGCTTCATGGATGATTGTAATCGTAAGCGAACGAATCATGCCACTTTAGTGCGAGTCACATCGAGCTTAAGTAAGAAAAGTCAAGAAAATTTGGCTCCTTTGTCCAGTTATAAGATTGCAGCCGTACTCGTTTGCGAATAATCGGCCCTTATAACTTATAGGCATCAAGGCCGGGTCTTTTGGGTTTGTGGCTGGGCTACTTGAGTAACCCGCCCCCGAGACCGATATATACTCAACGTTCTTAATGATACTGAAATATTGATGTCACATGGATACTACTTACTTGTAATCAGGCTGTAACGAAATAGGACTTGATAACCATCTCTTTATTGATGCCAGAAAGTTTGGATCAGCAGGCCGCCTCATTAAAAACCTTCCAGTCCCCTTAGGTACCCTGGGTAGGAAAAGAGCGCGTCTGAAACCTGCTGCCCGTTACATTGTTTAGTTCTTCATGGACACCGGTCCCGGACTGGCGTGACCGATGCACATTTTCCACATGTTGGATTTTTTCATGACGAGTACCGGGTTTACTAGCCAACCCGGGCGAGGTGTTTCCATGACGTGGCTGGTTGTGAGCGGCCGTGCAGCTTCTTCTTTTATGGCGGATTGCTTGGAGGAATCATACTCGATAAAAGCCACCATTTTAGCATCTTGTGCTACCTTGGATTTTGCTCTTTCGCCTTCAGTACTCGGCCTTTTTGATGTGCTTCTGTCCTCCGGGTATGCTTGAGACCGGTAGTGCTTGAGTTCTTCTTTTCTACAGGCCTGCTCGGCCATTGCTGCGTCTCCTTCATCGCATTCAGCTGCTATGTCTTGATTTCCATGTATGGTAATGGTCTTCTTGGGACCCGGGATTTTTAGCTGTAGATACACATAACAGGGCCTAGCCATGAATTTGGCGTAAGCCGGCCTTCCAAATAACACGTGATAAGGGCTGCGCAATTTGACTACCTCAAAGGTAAGCCACTCAACTCGATAGTTATCCTTTGACTCCCCAAAGGCTACCTCCAACGCGATTTTTCCCTCGGGGCACGCTGAATGGCCCGGCACTATCCCATGAAAAACTGTTGAGCTTTTTTGTAGCTGAGACTCCTTGAGGCCCATGCGTAGGAAGGTTTCCCAATACAGTATATTGATGCTGCTTCCACCATCCATCAAAACCTTTTTCAGCTCATACCCATTGACCTGTGGTGCAACTACTAATGCCAGGACTCCCGGGTGTTCCACTCTTTCTGGGTGATCCCTTCTGCTCCATGTTACCTCCTGTTCTGACCATCTTAAGTATCTCGGGACAGCTGACGAAACTGAGTTGACCGCTTGCTTCAGCATCTTTTTGTCCTTGCTAGAGCCTCCTGTGGTATGCACATGATATTGACCCAATTGTTTGGGGTTAGCCTGGAAACCTCCTGCCCCCCCTTGGTTATTACCTTGATTTCCAGCCGCCGGGTTACTAGCTGGGGGTGGGCCGTTGCCCGGGTTTCCCCTGGGCCCGGTCCTCCTCCCCGTCCTGCACTTCGCATAGCTCTGTTCACTTCCTCATTTTTCCATCTTTGTAAGTCGGCGCACTGCTCCAGAGAGTGGTTAGTTGGCCTGCCGTTCCTGCTGTGCTTCGGGCATGCCATCCTGAATATGTCCCAATTGTTACCCGGCCTTGGCGGTCCTTGATAGTTTCCTCCATTGTGATTACCTCCGTTGAAATTTCCTTCTGCTCTGGGCCTCGAAGACCCGGCTTCTGTGTTGGCGACAAACTCGGAGCCTCCATCAAACGGGCGCTTGTTCTGGCTATTTCCGTTATTACCCGGTGTTGATCCATTGCCGGTTCTTCCGTTATTACTTGTGTTTGCTTTTACCCTCTTGTCATCAACTTCCTCTTCTGTAGTATCTGTCGCAGCGTGTTTGTTGCACGCATCCATCAATTCTCCCATTGTAACTTCCGACGTATTTCGACTAGACTTCATGCGAGTTAACTTTTGCACCAAAGGTATATACTTGCATGTTTTTGCCATGGCTTGTAGTGCATCCTTGGGATGAATATCCGTGGACGAGTGAAGTATCTCCATAACCCAGCGCACCCAACTGCGTGCCGATTCTCCCTTCTTCTGGACGCATCGCTCTAGATCATCAATAGTGAACAGTTTCCTGCACGTCCCATGAAAGTGCTTGACAAACGCGATCTTCAACTCCTCCCAGGACTTGATCGATCCTTCCGGCAAATTGTTGAACCACAACTTTGCTGCTCCTTCTGACATCATCAAGTACATGAACTTGGCTTGGAGATTCTCGGATGCGTTGCGAATCGACATTGCCATCTCATAACTACTTAGCCATGTTTCTGGATCCATAGTTGGCTCGTAATTCACTACTTTCCCTGGCTCTTTGAATTTTTCCGAGTAAGGTTTAGCTCTGATATTGTCCGAGAGGCACTTGGGTCCCGCAAGGACGGTCGAGGCCGGCCTTGCTCTAGAAACGTGTGATACAGCGGGGGGCGTGGCTGGGCGCGGTGCAGCGGGAAGTCCATGCGCTGCAGACCCGGCCGCGGCCCTCCGAGCTCTGGAACTATCCACAACAGCCTGTGCTGCTGATGCTGCCTGAACGCGGGGAGGAGACGGTATCTGCTGCTGCTCTTCCCTCCGCCGTGCTGAACTTGTTTGGATATTCCCTTGTTGTTGACTGACGTATGGCGTCCCGTGCATACCGCTTCTATGATCCGGATAATTGGCTTGCTGTGCCACCGCAGTGTGCAACAGATCGATGGCTTGCCGGGTCTTCTCTGCATGGGGTGACTCTCCCACAGGGATTTGATTTAACGCGAGTGTCGCCGCATACACATTGTCCATGGGGTTATTGTAGTGACCAGCTGGTGTGCGAAATCGTGATGGTGGCGGTGGTGGTAGATCGTTGCCAGTTGTGACTCTAGTCTGTGGGAGGGGTAACCCGGCCCGCTCGTCTGCCGGATGTGTCCCTGCTGTCGCCGGTTGGGGTGCAGTTCCCTGGTTCACCACTGGTATCGGCTGATCCTGAGGTGTGACAAATAAATTAGCCGGATTAATAACCCCGCCGGTTGCTGGTAACCTGGTTTGATGCCTTTGATGTACTCTAGATGTTTCCTCTCGGAGCCGAGTTTCCAGCGCATCCAGCTCACGCTGCCGCGTGGCCATCCCTTGCCTTTCTGCCTCTACCTGCCTTCTTTGCTGTTCCAGCGCACGACGAGCCACATCCAGATCCCTGACACGTTCCGCTGCGTTTTCCGGAGTGATAACCGTTGCAAGAACCGTGGGGTCTAGAATCAGATTATTATCGAATAAGGCCGGGTGGCGCGGGTTCGAAGGACCCGCCCCCGGTGTCCGGTTTCCCAGGAATCAGAACGTATTTGCATGCAACTCCTCATCTGCTGCACGGCTGGTTACTGATGCCGACTCTCCATCAATCCGGGCCAAAACCGGGTCTCCGTTAGCCGCGCCCTGCTGCTGGGCCAATGCCTGAGCCGCCCCGACTGATGCCGCGGTTGCGTTCCCTTGGTTGAGATTGGCCGCGGGAGCCGCATAGACTGCAACTCGGCGTACGATACCCGGTGTAAATTCATGCTGTTCTTCCTCGCCGTTCTCCTCCTCATACCGGTTTTCCAGCAGATCCAGGATAGACCCGGTATCATCTTCTCTTTCGACCCGGTCGCGCGGGGTCCATGCCGGCTCCTCCGGCTGTTCCCACTCCGCGATGGGTTCTTCTGCCGGATGTGTCGTTCCAATCGATTCTTCATCATCTGATCGGATAGAAGTGGCTCCTCCTGGCACAGAATCAGATCCAATATTGTCAGGGATCGAACTGGAAGTACATACCATACCAATGAAGACGCTGATCCGGCCGATTGTCACGACGGATCCGGATTCGAGGTGATCCGACTCTGGCCCCCAGCCGAAATCGTCCACCATCTTTTCTCCTTTGTGGTCGATGTAGATTTCGCCGACGACAAGATTCTCCATGCTCTTCCGAGCTTCTCCCGTGATGTAAACACCTTTGGACGCAGACCCCACGGTGGGCGCCAACTGTCGTGGGATAATCACGGCAGACGTTACCGGGGGTAACTGATCTTGGGGCAAGACGACACAGGCGTTTGGGAGAGGGTTTAGCTCAGAGGAAAACATGGTGCAACTTGATCTGGTAGCCGGCAATCAAAGTCGCCGAGTCTCCGATCTTGATATAATAACTCAATTCTGGGATTACACTAGATGCTCGATATCAAGCGATATTGCTAGGGTTCTTAGATCTCTGTCTAAACTAGACCTGGGGGTCGGTTTATAAAGCACCCGTACCCCCTGGCTTACCCTCCAAGGCGTACCCTGAATCCTACCCGGACACGGCGCCCAAACCCTAACTTTCCTTTGCCATAGCCCACAATCCGGGTTACTGGGCCTTCAAGCTCGGGCCTTCTACAAGTTTCCTTATCCTTAGCCGGATCCTGCGCAGCGTCCTTTGGGCCGGGTTACTCCTTGGAGTTTGACCTACCGGGTTATCATCCCCCCATCAGGCGTGGTTACCTGCAAGTTCTGGGCGCGTTTGGAGGGCAGCGGCGCTCTAGCGACGGTGGCTTCTCCGACGGCACGGCAGCCTCCTCACTATGGCTGACCAACAAGGCCATGACAGCGACCCTCGGGGTCACGGTGGTGGCAACGGAGATCAACGGCGGTGGCAGCGGGGACAGCTCGCGTGGTGGAGATGGGTGGCTCGGGTTGTGGCCATGGCCGGCGCTGCTCGGCCCAGATCTGGCCATGACCTTTGGGGCCGATCATGAGGGTAGCAGCGGCGTCGGCCTACGTGCAGCAGCGTGGTGGCGGAGACTTCACGGTCCCTCTCAGGGACCGGCCGGGCTTGCCCAGCCTGGTGTGTCTCTGCTACCGCGTCCGGTCGGCACCCACCGATGGCGGTGGAGGTAGTCCTCCAGGTGGCTGTGCTGTAGCCGCCCTCCGGCTCCAATGTGGCGTGGTGTGCTCCTGCGTGTTGCGTCCGGTCGGTTACCGTCTACGGCGGTGGAGGTCGATCCCTCCCACATAGTTGTGCTACTGCCGCTCTGTCTAAGGCGGGTTCTCCTCGGTTCGACCGGTCGTGTGGTGCTCTCCAAGTGCTACGACATTGGGGGCTTCAAGTCCGTGGTGGCGTTTGTTGGTGGGTGGCATGATGGGTGGAGCATGTCGGATTGTCCAGGGGTGTGGGTTTCGAGGTCGGGAGAAATCCTTGTCTTCTTGACACCGACGCGGTGGTGCTTTGAGTGTCGCCCTTCCTTCCTGAAGGGCGTCGGGTGTACCTCTTCCCCACTACCTGTAGCGTACCGGGAGAAATCCTAGGACCCGTCCGGACAGCAGCAACGTCGTCGTTGTTTTCCTTCTTGGAGGTGTTGTTTGGTACGCGACATTTCAGAGTGTTAGAATAGTGGTGGGACTTTGCCGGAGAGAGCGCAACGGATGCGAGTCCCTTTTGTTTTCGTTGATCTACCTATGTTGGCTTTGTTTTCTTTTCTTTTTCTCTTTCGTTTTTTTGGGCGTGACTGTGCTGTTTTGCCCCAGCAGTGGTCTCAGAACTTGTATCGGGTGGTTGCTATATTAATATAGCGGGGCGAAAGACTATTTCGAGAACACAGAACCACAATTCCTGTAAATGTTGGACATAATCCATGCCATTTAATCCAAACCTACTTTTGGCCTCTCCTAAGTCCTAACACAAAAAATTGATGCGGCCCCCACATATCAGGTCATGAGTAGCACAGAGAACCAAGCAAGCCCAAGAAGGCGCCATCAGCCACAACATGTTCAGCCAGTGGACAACTGATTAACTGGCACTTAGGCTTGGGCTTGCATGGTATCCTTGTGACATGTATGAGCTGATATGTGAAGTCTAAATGTTAGTTTGTGTGTTAGGATAGAAAAAATCCTACACCCAGTTAGATGAAAGGAACAACCTCAAAACATGTGGTTGTGTAAAGAAAAAAAATACTAAAACGTCGTTT